>JABUQX010035068.1:32500-61779 GCA_015478945.1 Trachelipus rathkii
ATTAAATATAAATATAACTTATATATATATAATATATATAATATAATATCATACTATATATATATATATATAATAATTATATATATAATATATATATATATTATACATAAATATTTCATATATACTTATTGTTTTAACTTTTACTCTTTTCTAAAGTTTCCGAATGTATCCTTAACAGGAATATATTGAAACGTCTCAATTCATTTAATCTTATCTCTGAAAACCAGTATGACATTTGTAAGAGATGTTCTAATGGTGATCTTCCATCTCTTCTTTCTGAATCTTTGGTAAAACTTCCCTTTAGCATTTCGGTGAATCTTTCGCTGTGGGGCTAGATATATGGAAAGTCATCGATAGAATCTGGCCAAAGCTTTAATATTTAAAATTCCATCTTTGATTCTTTTCTCTGATTTCATTTTTCGGTCGTTCTGTAGCAGCTGTTGTGGACGGCCACCGTTCATCCTTTAAATCTATAATTAGTGGTGTTCCTCAGGGTTCTGACCTTTCTCCAATTTTCCTTTTTACTTTTCAATAATGATCATCTCTATATAATTTCTTCACCTATTCACTCCTAAGCGGACGACACCATCCTTCAGTACCTCTTTCAATTTACGAGACCTTCTTCCCAACAGCAATTATCAACCACTAGAAGGGCAGCATTGGAACATCTAACATCTGATTTTTTCTAGAATTTTTAATTGAAGTATTGATAATAAAGTTATTTTCAATGCTTCAAAAACTCATTTCCCCATCTTTGTACTAGATATAACTCTCCAGAGAACTAACACTATCTTCATAGAAAACGTACAACTCATACTATCGTTTGTTCTTAATATTCTTGATGTTTTTTCTTATCGTAATTTTAATTGTAAAGATCAAATGTTACTTCTCTTTCTAAATAAGCTTCTAAGCGGTTGGGTGTTATGAGCCGCCTTCAGAATTTCTTCACACCATCCCAGTTTCTTGTTCTAAATAAGAAGTTTCATTCTCCCTTAGTGGAATATGCCTCATGCATATGGGGTGGTTCCACTTACACAATTCTACTTGAAAAAGTAAAGTCTGTGGCTTTATTACTGCTTTACTGCTTTACTGATTTACTGCTTTACTGCTCTAACAAATTCTCTCAATTCGAATTGAAACATTACCTTCTCTATTTTTCTCGCTATTACAATAGACATTGCTTTCTGTACTCTCCAGTTGCATATCTTCTCCATTGAGAAGTTTTCTTTAGAAATGACTGTCAGCATAGTCTCATCGTTTCTTTTTCCATCTCTTTGACCCAAACTTAAATTCCCAATGCTCAATCTTACATGTACTCTGCTGGTTAAGTCCCATTTGAGTGGTTATCCCCCGAAGGGGGTGTAAGGGGCAACTATATATTATATATATATAATATATATATATTATTATATATATACATATATATATTATATATACCATATATATTATAATATTATAATACTATTATATATAAATATATATAATATATTATATATATATATTACTAATATATATATAATATATATATATATATTATAATATATATATATATATATTATATTATATAATATAATATATATTTATATATATATATATATATACACATATATTATATATTATTATATACTTAATATATATTATATAAATATATTGATATATAAATATATATATTATTAATAATATATATATATATATTATATAATATATATATATATATATAATAATATATATATTTATTATAATATATATATATATATAATTAATATATTATAATATCTGAAGGATTGAAACAATGGCGCATGAAAAACCGTAGTATTTTAATTCTATTTTACTTCAAGAAAATCTAAAGTATTTGGTACAACTTTAGAAAAAGTTGCAAGACTCTTCGAAGTACTTGAGCAAAAGTCTGAATCATTTTTGTGAACCGACTCGAGCACTTGAACACATGAATACTAAATATTTAAATGAGCTTCGGATTTTATGCACTCCGTGCATCTCTTCTTCTTTTTTTTCTTTTCTTTTCTTTTTTTTTTTTAACTTTTACATTAATAGAATTCTAAATGCTCATTAATCCTTTAAATGCACCTCAGAGAAAGGGGAAGGAGAGATTTTTTTTTTATATATTTATTCTTATTCTTCTTTTCTTTTCTTTCGGTTTTCAGAGACACTTTCTTTTTCTTCCTTCTCCTATCTCCTCCTCTCTTCCTTCTCCTTCGTGTCTTCTGTATTAAAAATTCTACTGCAGAGGAACTATGTGAATTTTCCTTCTAAAAGATCGCGTTCATTTTTTATATCTTTTTTTCTTTTTTTTAAACTAATAAAATAAAGAATGTGTTTGGATTAGATAAAAGAATATGAAAATTCTGAAAAACATCATTTATTATTGTCTAAGTTAATCCAATTTCAATATAAACCGCTATTAGGGAAATATTCAGAATTTATTAATTATGAACTACATAGTATATAATAGTTTACTGTGACATTCATAAGTGTAATACTTATATAAAATACCTTTTTGTAGCCATAGTATGTCAAGAAATATATCCTCATATAAGACATGATAGGCACTATTAGACTATAATAGTATGTACGTATATATAAACTAACGAAGGTGAAAAGGTAGGTGTATTAAGTGATTAGAGTTTAGAGGGAGAATTTTAGGACTTATAAGTGACCATAATATAATTAGATTTAATAATATGAATTTAGTATATAACTAGGGAGCCCAAAATTGCAAGATAGTTATAATAAGTGAATAAAGATCTATATATTAAGATTTGTTCTAAGAAATGGCAGATTATTTATCCAAATATACGAGTAATCAATAGCTTATAGTACAACTGACTGGATTAAAGAGTTTAATAAGACCAAAACTGTTTTATTCAATGGGAACATATTGATAGGAAATTATTAATGATATTTATTCAGTCGTGAGTTAATGTTTATTTTAAAAGATAAAATCCCTATATAATTAGCTATGATATATATAGTATATAATTACAAATATAATATATAGATATAACAAAATTAATAAGTATATATAATATGATTTAATTATATATATTATATGGTTTGATAGCATATAGAGTAAAATACGATACTAATATAAAAAATAGAAGAGATATAAAAAAGAGTAAATATATATAGGATAAAAGTGTATAGATTAGTATATAATCAAATATTACTAAAGGATTAAGTAATAGGGAAAGTAATAGAATTTAAAAAAATTATATTATAGAAAAAAATTAGAAATGAAACTTATATACACATTATCATAATAAGATAAAGGACAATGAATATAGAGTATAGGACAGATAAATATTAATAATAAGCATAATAGTATATATAAATATAGTAATATAAGGATCTTTAATAGTATTTTAGGCTTTAATAGCTATAATTTAAAATTTTAAAAGTAAGAATAGGACAATGGTCATATTATAAATTGTAATAAGAAAATATTAGTGAGTTTCATGAATAAAGTAGATAAGTATAATATATAAATGAGGATCTAATCATTGTTACGCAGAGCGGACTTACACTTCCTATCGAATGAGAATATTTACTGAGCAGTATGAAACAATGATGACATGTAAGATAGGTTTCTCGCCGAGTACATCATTCCACTAGAGTTTGTGGCCAATGAATTACTGCCCACTTTGCTATCAAGCATAACTAATATACTACATTTACTCAGCGTAGAACTATTGTATGACTTCGACTATTTAAAAAAGTATCCAATCTAAAATCATAATATCTACAGATTAACTATTGATCACAAAGATAAAGCTGTCTCTAGAACAAGACGACTTACACGATAGAGAAATCCGGCCTTAATACTATCCTGTGTAGTAGTGTGCTGATTGAGAGAGAGAGCTTGCTCACAATCAATCTAGCATCTGCTAAAGGTCTCGACAGTAGTATGTGAATATAAGTGGACATTCATGTAATTGAAGAAATGCTCGCGATCGTGCGCTACCAGTATTTATTTATATGACTGCGCGGAAAAAGACTGAAGCTTGACGCTGATGATTTGGTATATTATAAGAAAAGTATGTATCGCCGTAAGTAGAGCTTACATGATCTATAGATTTGTGGCAGTATAAATTAGGATGTTAGCCTTAACATCTCAGTTTGGTAAAGTTCATGTGATAAAGTCACTGGAATAAGTGCAAGTCAGTGATAGAGAAGAAATGTTGAAGATAAGAGGTAGAAAAGAATGCAGGTGTATTAAGAGAAGGGACAAATTTCAATGAGTAGCCATCGCTGTTGCAGATAGAGGAGAACAAAGACATTAGTCACAAAGCACATCACAATCTATATGATTATAATGAGTGGATATGTAACATTATTTGTACTGCTCAAAATTTGACCGAGGAATCTACTGGTTGTGGAAATGGAAAGTAGAGAGTGAATAATAATGATATTAGCATATATATCAGAATTTTTGAATATAGTGAATGTTCATATAAGCTCATCAATGGAAAGCATTAACACGTTTGATACTCTATATGCTGGTAGTGTTATGTAGGGTGGAGTGTACATGTTGGTACTATAGTAATTAGTAATAAGTTAAATTTAAAGATTTATACAACAGTGTAGAATACAACTAATTGAATAAATCCATCAGGAAATAGTAGGAGATGGTGATCCCACAGGGTTCAGTGCTGGGCCCACTATGTGGGTTCCTCATTATACATGGTATTATTAATGTGGCTATGATGAATTATGTCCATCTGATGAGTATAAGTATATTATATATATGTTATTGAATGAAGAGTAGCTCACGATTTTCATAAAATCTGAAGATTATGGATAGGTGAGTAGAACTTCTAAGTATTGATTCTGTATTGTAGTTAATACCTAAATATTTGATAGCATGATAAATATAACGGAATGATAACAAACGTTGGATTTTGAATGATGTATGTAGAAATGATGAATGTATAGAAGTGATGTTTATGTTTTAGAGAGGAAGTGTGTGTTTAAGAATACTACTTAAACACATAAAAGTATATTAATAAATATATAATATAATAACAAGCGGTTTAATACGCGGTAGTATATATAGAATGGTTAACTAGATGTGACGACGTAAAAATATGGTATATTGATTTTGTGTTGGGAAGAAGAGAGTGATAGATATGATTAATAATACGTTAATATCATATTGTAGATGGTTAGAATTATGATATATCGGTAACTATTCATGATAAATGCATTATGTTGTTCTATGTAAAATATTAATTATTGGAGTTTGATGAGAGGATAAGGTGATTAATGAGAAGGAATAGTTAGGTAGTAGATAAATAGTGAGAGTTAAATGATAACAATAATTAGTATCAGTATAGTCTAAGTATTTAAGAGCACTACAATAGTATAAATCAGTTGATGAGTAGAAATCAAAGTGAGTATGAATAAATATAGTAAGCAAATCTTGATAAGCTACAATCGTAATAGTATAATACTATACAGCGGCTTGTTAGTAGTGCAACAGAATAATTGATGTGATAGTGTGTACTAAAGAAGGAATAGTAAAGTAGGATATGTAACATATTAAAATTATATCATACTAGTATATGATTGAATTTAAGTAAATATATAGGTATGCAAGCGGATTAAAAGTAATAATAGTAAGAGTGGTATATTGATATATATACTTAAAAGCCATTTATGAGATCAGTATTCATAAAGAAAGATTTATATGGACATTATATAATAGAGGGTATAATATTGAGTAATATAAATACTGAAAAGAATGCATGATTAGTTGAAAAAAGGTTAAAGTAACCTGAAATCTGAAATAACTGTAAAATAATTTGGAATATAATTATATGTGTACTTTATTGTAGGAATAATAAATATATCCACTACTATAAGGATAAATAATATTAAATATATAAGTAGGGGGATAACTCTTCTGTATATTTTTTTAGATCATCATATAAAGGTATTATATAGTATTATATATTATATATATATACATATTTATATTTATAATTAATAGTATATATTAATTAATATATAATATATATATATTATATATATCATAACTCGATATATTATAATATTATATATATAATTATATAATATATATATATATATAATATATAATAATATATATATATTATATTATATATATATTAATATATTAATATATATATTATATATAACACACTTAAATTGCAACGGTTCTAGTTTGCAGATGGATTACCAAAAGTGGCCACCATAGTTAGGAATAGTGAAGGATGTCTCACAGATTCAAAATGATCTTTATAAACTTCTTGGGGTGGGCAGATAAGTGGCAAATGAATTTAATAGTTAAAAAGTGTAAGCTTCTTCACTAGGTTACTTCAAATAAAGTTTTTAACTACAATATTGAATAGAGTGAGTCTGCTGGACCAGAAAAGATTTAGGTTGTGATATTAGCAGTGATTTGAAAGTAGTTAATGAGTTTTGAAGCTAGAATAAAGCTAAATTAGATGCTGGCATAATGTTCCTAATAGTTCTTATTCTTTATCTGGAAATGATATATAGTTTAAAACTGTATAGAATAGCTATTTTAGGCCGAGTATATGAGTAAGTATTGAGCACAAGTATATTAGGCCCCTATTTAAAGAGACTTATAGATATGCTAGATAAGAGTAGCAACATATAGGCGACGAAGGAATAATTTCTGGATTTTAGAGTAGATTCGGCGTGTTATGAGAGGCTGAAGTAGAATAGTTAGGAATTTTATTTTATATTACTGTTAGATGGGTAGATTTCTCAGAGTGGACATTGATACAAGTTCTACTAAAATATTTGCCATCTATATAAATTATAATACAGGAGTTAACCAATAATTTTCTATAGTATAGAGCTTACTAAATGTAACAAAGTGACCAGGGGGCATAATAGGAAATTAAGAAGATAAGTCATGCAATGCGAAATAAGTTAGGGGTATTATAAATTTTATAAATGTTTGACACTAGTGCAGATAGATATTACTTGAAGTGTGACTCATATTACCACATTTAAAGTAATAATGAGTTGGATTAACGTATAATGATGGGTTGGGATCAGTACTTAATATATTTAGACGAAATCCAAATATTGTGCCGGGTTTTTATTACAGTAGTTATCTTAATGTTAGACGCATGTGTGTAACCATAACTTAGTGATTAAGTGTATGTGGTAATGGTGTTATGTATAGGTATCTATATAGTGAGATAAATATTACCGATTATCGTAATTACGATACTCCTATTTTTTTTAAGGTGTACTTAATTACCGATTACTTATTAATTAATTATAATATATAAATACACTATAATGTAATGTAAGAATAGAACATTGTGTATATTTACTGCGTATGGCAAACTCAGGATATTAGTCATAAAATTTCTCCTGTATAACTAACCAATTACTTAGATCATTTGATTTCGATATTTGGTTGCTGCCCAAGTTAATATACGCATATTTAATTTTTATATAATATATAAATATTTTAGATTAATTTAAAAGGAATAATAAATGAAATAAAAATTAATAACTTTTTTAACGTTTATATAATATATGTGTGTCTATTTCAAAAAAAAATTCCATTCCATTTTCCATGATATAGTAATTAAACAAACTTTAGGCTACTAGCTTTTATATGTTATTTAACATATTTACAATTTACAAGAAGATTATTATATTTCATATAAATTGAAATAAAAATAATTGAATAGTAAGAGACCTCTCAAAATCAAGAGCTGAAAAGACAAATATAAATAAAAAAAGACTATTATTGCAACGTGGACTATTAATAATAATATTCTTACTCATTTAAGATAAAGATAGATATCAATTCAATACTCATTAAACAAACTTAATATATAAATAATTGTGATGCATTAAAAAACAATTAAGCTTATCATATCATTAGATACTGGACTAGAGAGCTTGTTTCTTTTTTAGTTGATAGTATCATCCTACCTATCAACTAAAAAATTTAATGCATCTCATCATCGACTGATGATGGAGAGACTGATAAATATATTTTATGCTTTGACAAGACGATAATAATGGAACTTGAGGGACCCATTTTCATGCCACCCAATGAAAGGTTTCTCTTCTGTAGGAAGTATCTGCTGTTTTCAGTAGAGCTTCATCGTGTTCTCTTTTTCACTATATATGAAATTGTGATAATTATCTTTGCTCCTTGAATGACTGTCTTACTTCAGTATTTCTCGATGTGAGGTTTCAACTTTAGGTGTGTATGATATTCTATTGAGTATGTGAATGTTATGTCTATTATTGCTAAATTTACGGCCTAATTAGAAACTTAATCAAAGATTCATATAACATATGTCCAATCCTCTCATCATTTAAGTTAAGGGTTATTATTTGCTGAAAACCATCTATAATCAACACTATACATTAGCTGCTTGCAAGGAGTTTTATAGGATGATAGGCGGGCTTAGTCACACTTCTAGTGAATCTTTTTTATTTTGTCACTATTATTACAGAGCAAAGCTTCTTCTAGTTATTGCCATTAAAATGCATTCTTAGAATAGTGTGTATTCACTCTAAGGGAATTTACTTAATATAGAACCTTTTATTATAATATATTACCGGTTATTATTAGGTACTACCGTTATCAAAACTAAGGTTATTTTTACTTACTGCTTATACATCATAAAAAAAATATAATAGTTTTTTATTTACTTATTTATTTAAATTTTTCTTCCTTTATAGATTATTTTATTATGCTAAAAAGAACCATAGTATATTTATAGTTTTTTCTCTTTAAGCATCAACCAGTTTTATTACTATAGATGGACAATAAAATAATTAATTGGCAATCTCTATGTTATGTTTAAAGCTGAGTGTACCTGCAACGCGCTGATGTAAAAGTCGGATTGGCCATTTATGTTTTATGGGGATTGCATTATGCTTAAGAACTAATTTATTTAATACAATATATATATATATATATCTATATATAATATATTATATAGTATAATTATATATAATATATATAATATATATATATATATATATATTAATATCTGTATAATACTTTAAATATTGGTCACTTAGTATAGCGTTAAATTTCAGGCTAGCATTCCGGAAGAGTTGAGATCAGTATCAAAACTATTGAGTGGGTTATTGATCTCGTATTTAAAATATACTTATAAGCCAATCATTTACTTCAAATCCAGAATTCAATAACACTTTATCAAACAATAACTATAAACTCTAATAACAAATACTATTATTTAGAATAACGAAATGAGTCATAATAAAATTAAGAGAAATAAATATATATATATATATACACCATTGTTTAACTATATTCTATGTGCAATGCAGATTGATATAGACACAAGAGTAAATTATTTTACATTAGAACCACGCAGTACCAAACAATATAATTATAACATTTGTGATTTATTTTCGCTAGGGTAATATTAGTATATTTGAATAAATTTTTTTGATGATAAACATTTGTAAAAATTTGCAGTATCCTTTGCATCAAAGAAAATATTGCAGATATATCATTTATTCTATTAATAGTGGTCGTATCACCTTATATTATGTACATAAGATATCGTCTCATAAGCACATTAATCTACACCAAAATTGTGAAGGATAATCAGATATATATAATGATAACATCCAAACATCAGCATCAACAAGTTCTCTACTTATTGGTTGAGAATATATTAAAACCATTGTTGATTAAGATAAATCAAATTGACTACTCAGAGCCATATTCTTCAAATTTAATTAGGATAGTTTGTTAAACATCAAACTACTAGAAGGATGGCTAAGAGAACAAGAAAGCAATGTACTTTGCTGCAATATTCCCAGAAGTAGAGCGTAGAGCCAATCGTAATGATAATACTATGTATGACTTGATCCACTCTGTGTGGTAGTTTATACTAATATTATTACAAAATTATATATTATATGGAAGAAGAATTAGAGGATAATAGCTAATAAATCTCTTCCATACATTGATATTCCTACTCATCCAGAATTCACCATATTTTAGTATCCTCAAAATGAAAAACTACCCTATACTAAAAACATATTCACCATCACTTTCAGTACAGTATAAAAATTGTTTTTAATGAAAGTCTCATGACAATAATTAAAGAAGATATTATAAATCATGTATGTTCTTTACAAAATATGTTAAGCAGTACTTACTTATATATATTATATAATATATATATATATTAATATATATATATTAAATATATATTAATATATATAATATATATAATATATATATATATTAATTATATATAATATATATATATAATGTTAATATATATATATGATATAATATATATTTATATATATATATATATAATATATATTAATATATAGATATAATAATATATATTATTATAATTTATATATTTAGTATATATATATAATGCTCAAGTCTAGTTTATTTTTATTATTATATATATATCTTTTTTTACTTTTCTGGTATTGAATTGATAGAGCTTCAGTGAAATCATGCTTATATATATACTTAAATATTCCTTGAAATTGAAGGAATAGTATGTAGACATAGTATTGAGAAAAAAATGATGCTTGGTGTGTCATTCCATATAATGTGATTCGTGAGGATTAGATAAGTTGATTAAGATCACATAATTACATCCATAGATGATAAATAATAATGCTCATATGATTGTTATAAAAACAATGGAGTAGATGAGTAGACTGTAGTCATATAAAGGTGTACGGTTATTGACATCTCGTCCTAATTTGGAGCTTTATTTTTATCGAGAGAATTTGAGTGATGTAAGGGATAAGTAATCAATGAGTAGAAATAAGATTTTCACCAGGATTTATCAGAACAATTAGATATTAAGGCGATACCAGGGACGTTGGGATAGTGCATGATGGATATAGATAATATTAATTATTAATAATATGTAAAACAAAATTTGCCACAAATCAATTTTACAATGAGATGAAAAAAAAAACATTGATATATTTAGAAACAAGATATCCTATTTTATAAAGGTTGACAATATAAGTAAAGATGATATTTTGGCAATTAATGCATTGACTTTATATCTTTGGGTGATAGTATATAGTAATGCATTATTCTATATCAAGTAAAAAGTCCTTTTTGTTATTGAGTTCATAAAAGTTTAACTTCAAATAAAAATATTATATAAGTTAACTATAACATAGTGTTAATGACTCAAATAATTAACAAACCTATTAAAATAATGCCCAAACATTCAATATTGCAATAAACTCTCTAATAAGAAGTTATCGCAATATAAAAATAAATTTTTAAGTATCATGTCTGTTAATAATATAAAATTTCAATAATATATATTGATTCAATAAAAAAATTATAAAAAAGGAATATAAATTTTTTTTTTAGTTGGTTACATTTAAGTATTTGTTATAATTAATCTGAAGATTTTCATCATATATTATCTTCACCCAAAAAGTAGAGAATATAAATCATGATTATAAGCAAATGACTACTGATACTCCCACAAAAAAAGCCTTATTCGATACTTGCCATTACAGATACTATATGGCACATCCCTCAACATATATAGTATATATATAATATATATATATATTATATATATATAATATATATTATATAATATATTGTATTAATAATATATATATATATATTATATATATATATATATATATATATATTAATAATCTAAGTTATATTATATTATTATATATATAATATATATAATTATTATATTAATTAATTATATATTAATATATATATATTAATCATTAATATATTAGTTATATATATTTATATTAGTGTATGCCGGATGTCAAATTGTAGTATCAGTTTGCGTAATGTACGATCTTAAAGAGGATTGTTGGATATGAGGATCTAGTATGCGGACATGCAAATCATAAAGTTAGCATGAGGATGCCGGAACCGGATGGTTTACTCTTGAATTTTGAATAAATAAATATATTAAATATATTATTATATCATTTGTTTTGAACTAAGGCAAATTGAGTGGATTTTATAGTTGAACTAATTATTATAATTTGACAAGCTATTTAGTAGGTGCTTTATGTATTGTTTGCGTACTAATGAGCATGTTATAGTAGATTTAGATGGTTGATGGTATATACTAATTAATAGTTCGATATAGTTACTCATGTGGCTTCTTACGTCTCATATTCCTTAATGTCCTTTAAATGTGCCGTTATTTATATACACTAGCATTTTCAGACAATTTATTTCAAAAGTACACATCATATAAATTGAATTGGAAAGTGTATTATATAATATTAAAGCGATTAATTACATGGTGAATAAGGATTATTATTTTAACCTATAGTATATATTCAGACAATTAGGTAATAGCATTATATATATAAATAACAATGAGGGACAATTGGTAGATATAGTGCACACTAGAGTATAGAGTTAATTATATGATGGTTTTTTATAAAGATAGAAAACTCACTATTAATATCACGTAATTTCATTCACTCAAAGGTAATATAAAAATCACAATCCACAAAAGTACTTTAAAATGCAAAGTATGTTTTTGCATATTAAAGCATTGACTTACATTTCGGGGATATTAGTATATATTTTAATATACAATAAGTAAAAATAGATGTATTTTTATATTCATTATACTATAAGAAAATTCATAGACTAATTCAAAAATAAATTAAAAATTTTAATAGCCATCAGAAACTATAAATTGCTTAATATAGTAGAAAACGAGATAATCATGTCTGCTGCTCTTTAAGGAATAAAATAAAGTTTACTGACTCCCAAAGTTGTAATAACTCCCTATTATAACTTATTCAAATATTGGATTTGTCCAGGTTACGTCCACATTTCAGGCTACATCTAGTTCAGGTATATAATTGATGATAGGGTATCACTAAAGAAAATCTTAATGCTAATATTTAGGTAAATATTTATACATAATTTGTAATCTGTAAGACATATGAATCTTTATAGTAATGGTACCTGTAAAACTGAGCACGAGGCCCACTATTTTATTTTTATTATAAGAAATAAGCCATAATTAGGAGAATACATGTTTTAAAACTTTTGAGAAGCTGTTAACTTTTATTTTTCTTAAAAGAGGACTGTCACAATTTTTTCGTTTTACAATTATAATTCTTTAACTTATTAATTATTTATTTTTTATATTGAGAAGTATTAATATATATATAGATTATAAAAAAAAAAAATAATTTAAGAATAAATCCAGAGTTTTATAAATATCTCTTTAGAGGCATGTACTTTTTTCCTAAAACAGAGCGACGAATTTCCGGTTTCATCTATTCCTTCATATAATTAATTTATTTTATAATAAGTATTATATCCCGAGTTTTTATTATGAAAATCGGGATATGGTGTAACAACCTACTGGGTAAACATATTTTTAGTACGTACTACCACACTTATATAAGTGCCTATTAATATACGGTATATATATAAATTAAGTACTACTAACTACAGAAAGACTATTATGTTTAGTTCTTCTTCAATTAAATACACAATTTACTATTTCCAAATTATTTCAAGAAATAGTATATAATAAATATCACTCAAGAGTATGAAAGCATATTTGCATCGTATTTTACTAGTATTTCATATTTGTTATATAGATAATAATAAATAATTAATTTTCTGTATGTTTTCATTAGCCTAGCCAATTCATATAGTTACTTATTATTGGCCCTTTATTAATATATATCATATATAATTTGTTTAAATGCATCAAGTTGTTATTTTCCCCTCTGATCTACACATTTATTTTACTAAAAAATAAAATATTATTATTGTATAGATAAGCTGCTATAATCACTTTGTAATGAAAATGTTGCATAAATTATAAAAAAATAAAATAATTTAAAAAATTATATAATAAAAGTACTCAAAGTCACTTCTAAAAAAGAATTATCTACTAATTCTACTTAATCGTGATTACAAACGGATATAAAAATTAAGGTGATGGTGGAATCGCATTTGACATGACATGACATTGTCAGAGCAGAGAATATAATAATAAATTAATCAAATTTTAATATAATTAAATTTATAATTAATAGAAATCGATTATTTCTAATATATCAAATCGTCTTATTTTTTTAGTTTTAATCGTTGTGTATGTCTTATACTACCATATCATCTACTTATATACTGAGATTATTACACAGAACATTAACGAAATGAACGAAAAAAACCTATAGCTACTAGATCATAGTAAGCTACAGTAAGTAATGATACGTATTATAGTAATCGACTTTTCTCATAAACAATCGTATATATAGTTATATCGATTATTACTGGGATTCGCCCCAAAGATAAGTTACTCTCATCATGAAAATATTAATTACGGAAAATATAATAATATTAATGTGTTTATGATATGATATACAAATTACATACACTAATATATAGGAGGGATATATCTAGTTCATCAACAAATTTATGTGTTAAAAAAGATAAATAAATACATATTATTATCATATCTCATAGGTCCATTTACCAATTTATATTTTCTATAAAATATTTATGAAAGAGGAAGCGAAAATAAGCATAAAAAACATCAAGTGTATTTATCGAGCCAGTGAAAATGGCTCGGAGAATCACCCTCTGGCTTTACCGTGCAGGTTTTTTTCGCCATTCCTGGCTGTTGACTTCATGAGAACGTATTAGAGGTAATAGTCCACACATCAACTATCTATACTAACAATATACTAACACATACACACACTAACACCATCACTAACACAGCACACAACTAACTATACAATTACTACACACACACACACACACACCATCACCAACACACACACACATACATCTACTAACTAACATCAATATCACACACCACACATCATACACACCACTACAATCACCTACTATACTAATACACCATCAGCACACCAACATAACCTAATCACATAATCAAAAACACTAGCACTAACTATCACTACAGCACACACACTAACATATAATACAACACACACACACATATATATATATATATATTATACATACGCACACATCATAACATACAACAATAGCACACTATAATACTAACTAACATACACACACACACACACACACACATTACTTAACACACCACACACACTAACACTAACATAATACATAACATACTACCTATCACACTCACACCACACAACACACTAATACACATTAACACTAATACATCACAACACATCAACACACTAATCACATACACCACACACACACACACACTTCATACCTACCCACATAACACATACAACACACCACACACTACACACATACACACACACTACCATACACACACACACACACAACACACACAACCACATACACACACACACTTCATCACACCCACACACACACATCTACACACATATCAACATCAACTACTACCAATAACTAACAATCAACTACAATACATATACATAAACATACACACTACACACACACACACACACAACATCTAATACTTCACAACGACACACACACATACACTAACACACACACACACAACAGCACTTATAAAAAAAACATCAACACTAACACACACACACACACATACACACAGGCACTAATAACACATACACATAACAGAAGTTTATTTTTCAACAACACACACACATACACACTACACATATATATATACTAACACACACACACACATAATAGTAACTACATAACACATCCAACACACACACATATATCAACACACACTACTACCACTACACCCCACACTACTAATCAACATACAATACACACACACACACACATACACACATATAGTAAACTATACACTATACCATACAGTAACATATCACAACATAATACAAGCGAAAAAGACAACAGTACAAAATTACCAACTATCAACATCCACCATAACAACTCCCTAACTGCTTACACATGCGACACAACAATAACTATTCATCAATTTCATCAACCATCCACAGTCACAATCAATGTACGGAAAACATCCTCAACAACCTCATTTTTCAAAAGAGACAACAGAGGCATGCACGACACACACACACACACCACACATTCACGAGGCATGCCACGATAGTCACGTTAAAGCGAGAGACATGACGGATAGCACTTCATAGCCCGAATTCAACTTTAACGAGCGCGAACACTACTTCACGCCAAACACACATCAGCGACACATGCCAGCACACACACACTCTAGACACATACCAACACACACAGCTAACAACACATACACTAACTACATCAACTAATCATACTAACACATAACACATCAAACAACACACACAACACATATCACAATCTATAAATCATAAATCAAACATACAATGAATACACACATATAACATAAACACACACACCACAAACACACACACACTACTACACAACACAAACATACACATACACACACACACACACACACACAACAACACTAACACACATACACACACAACATACACACACACACCACACGTACACCACACACACACACACACACCCCCAACAACACAACCACAACCACACACACACACACACACACCCACACACACACCACACACACACACACACAGCACACACACACACACACACACACACACCACACACACACACACTACACACACACACACACACACACACACGACAACATACTACATAATATACACACAACACAACACATCACAACACAACACAACACACACATCATACAAACACACACACACACACCACATACTAACAGATATGTATACAATCATACTAAATATTAAGCTCACACATCATTACATAATCAACACACATCAACATCAACTAACGACCAATACTCAACCACACACACATCAACACTAACATACTATACAACTAAACACACACTATCCTATCTACAACCTAACACACACAATAACAATACTCACACACACACCTACTCACAATCAACAACACTACACACACACACACACACATAACACACACACACACACACACACACAACTACATACACACAACACACACAACACACACACACCACCTACAACCTACCAACCACACTCCACACACACACAACACATAACATACACACACACACACTTACAAAAACAATAACACTACACACACACACAATCAACACACACTACTACACAACACACTCACCCAAATCAACACACACTAATACAACCAAACCATCTGACCATCATCACCACATCACAACACACACACTACACACACACACAGCACTATCTAACACACAACACAACACATCAATACACACACATCCACACACACACACACACACATACACAACCACACACACACACACACCTACACAACCACACACACACACTAACACACACACACACACACATAACCTACAAATAATCAACTAACACACTAACACTATAATCAACAATCAACACACACACTACACACTAACATCCACTACAACAACACCACCACACACACCACACACAATACACACATACATAACACACATCACACAACACACAACACCACCACACACACACATACCACACCACACACACTACAACACTAACATCAACTACAACAACACAACACACACCACATCACACATATATACATCATCGACACTAACACACACTACATCACAATCAAACACACACACCACCACACACACTACACACATACAACACACACACACACACACACACACACACACACAACAACACACCACACACTCATCAACACACACACACACACACCACACAAACACACACACACTACCAACATCAACTCAACACCATAAATCAAACAACTACACTACACAAACCACACACCTACAACCCTAACACATATCATACACACATACACTTACAATCACACATAACACACCAACTACACTCATATATACTCAACACTACACACACTAACACTCAACGCCCATATTCACACTACCGCATCATAACTATCCACTACAACAACACACAACACAACATAATACACACATCACATCTACAACCAACACACATCTCGACCACACAACACACATCAACATACTACATTACCACAAACTACATACACACACACCCACAACACACAGCACACACCCATCACAATGACTGCTAAATCCCAACACACACACACACACACAACCACAACACACAACCTAACACACACACAACACGACATACATCACACACACACCACACACACACACTATATCTCTTATTCACACACAACACAACACACACACACACACACACACACACTAACACATACACATCACCAACACACAACAGAACCTGTACCCACACAACTAACACACACACACACCACACACACACAAATAACACACACAAACACACACACACACACAACACTAATCACATACACATACTAACATTAACAACAATACACAAATACACACAAATACATCAAACACATCAACTCACACAACACACACTATACATCAACTACATCAACTACAACCACAACACACACAACCACACCAATACACACAACATCACAAACCATACTATCACATAACACACAGCCACTAACACACTTTACACACACACACACAACCAACAACACATCAACACGACACTCACCTAACAAACAACACTACAAACATCACTAATTACAGATGCTAAATACATATATATATCAGCAGCACACCGCTATAATATATATCATACTTAATATTATTTATTAGTATCTTAATAATATATTAATTAACTACATATAGCATATACTATGTATATAATAGCCCATACCCCAGGTCCATCATCTAATCACTCACCTCTCCTATCATCTCATATTATATGTGTGTGTGTGAGTAGATACTATAATATGCACAGATGATGCAACCAACTTAACCCAATATTTTTTACGACGTCCCGCGCCCTAACACCTGACGTATTATATATAGTAGTGTGATAGTGTACGTTCGTGTGTGTATAGCTGTAGTTGTATTGACTACGAAGAGCTTTTCTATCATATATCAATAACATTAACATATATTGATACTATATCAAGCTAAACATAATGATGACTATACCCTATTCACATAAGTCTTTACATATTATTTTTTTATGTAGGCTCTAAAGTATTTTCTTACTCCTGCTCAACCTATTATATTATCTTAATGTACCAACTATTAATATCTTCATACACAGCTCCCCTATTATGCGATTAATCGATATAACTAGTTGCAACATCCCATGCTTCCAACTGAATAAGATTACGCAATACCAGTCGACTATACTTTGTGTGACTATAAAATCCTTCGGATACAGTCGATGCACACGTATATCTAGCACTCACAACACTCGGCACTCACACAGCACCTTCTATATAGAGCGCAAGTGGCAGCCACATGATCGTATACTCTAGAACATTCCGCACTCTGCGTGCTCACTACCTATACTGTCTACTCCAAACTTTGAAGCTACTACTCTTAATCAGCATGTAATAATATCATCTACTAGAATATATATATATATAACTGTTCTTAGGTATAAATTTTATTATAGAACTCTATCACACTATGAGTATGCGAATAAGAATGCTATTCAGTCGCAATATACTTTTTATTGCCATCGTTTTTCCATGTTTCAAGCCATCTGAATCATTATGATATCTCCTAGTGTATTGCTATTAAAACCAGATGTTTTAACTTATGAATAATATTAGTAACCAGAATAACTCCTAAAACCATGTGGATATTGAATTACTAAAACCAATGAGATATTTATATAGATGCATAATATATTAATCTTGATATATTAATAATAGATATATTGCAAACCTTAATTCTCTCTCTAAAGATAGCACTTTTTCTAAAAAATTATTACACTCTCCAATATTAAATTTACAATGATGTTTATAATTATGATGTAAAATTACTATATACTCGTAGTAACATCTTAGCCATTTCACTATATATAATATATACTTATTAACAATATGTCCTAAGTATATCGATCGTTATCTATATCATCACACCCTAATCTTATAAAAACATCAACTCTTAACAATATAGTCCGAATAATATAATGATAATATTATACTTTTATATAATTTAACGATATTCACCTGTTAATATGAATATTAGAGACATTAATATAAGCTTCTTACGTTTTATTTTTTTTTTTTTCCTCTTGTATACTAATTCATTAATATGTATTAAATATTGTTATATTCAAATTAAAATTCATAGGCTTATAATATTATTATCAATAATAATAGGGAAACGCATATAAAACATATGTACAATACTTCATCTCTCATCATACCTATTTTATAATATTATATATGAGCATAATATTTCATTCTTAATTCTCTTTCTAATAATAAGTTATATTATTTTATTGTACCAATTTTGTTACATGACTCTCATAACGATAGATGTACATAGTATTCCGCGCATGTGAGCCTCGAAAGCTCTAGTTTTATTAATATAATATTCATTGTATTCCATCACTCATATACTCACATAGGTGATCTCCATCTTTATCTACGTTAATATGCCATACGATATCCTCTCGTGTCCATACACAGTTTATTTTATATCATATTTTTCCTGATGATCGCTCATACATCTCCTCGTGTATTTCTGATACCATTAGATTGCACTACTCAACATACTTTTTCTGCTCTTCTAGACTCATTATCATGAGAAAAGTCCTTCATAGAATCTGATAATGACTACAGAACCATCATGAGACGAGTATAAATATTTATCTTCTATATATGAGCATGATTATATATCTATTTCTTATAATTAAAGTAGGCCTACTACAATCCACATATCGCTGAATTGCCTTCCCATGAATTATATACCTAATCTTCTCTATTTACTAAGTTTTAACATTTACTGGATCATCTCCACCAGATAGTTCATTCCCAAGAGTAGACATAAATTATTAGCCATATTTTATACGTCTCTCTCTCCAGAGCTTGCGCTCTCTCTCGGGAACACTCTCACTCACATACACACAGACACCAAACAATATACTACCAAATATCTCAGTGTATGACTCAAGTATAGCGCACTACAGCAGTCAATATCCAACTCAAACACAATACTTTGGACAGAACTTTTACTCCGCTCTTAGTCGTTCCGACTTAAACTGCAGAAATGGAAGGTTGAAAGAGAGCGTTCGCTAGCTCAAGGATTGATTAGAGCATTTACTGACTAGAACAGACCAAAGATATATAGATATAGATTATAATTACTAAATATTTAAGGATGTTTATATATATAAATAAATTATTATAATAGTGTAAAATAAATTTTTTTTTTTTAAGTATTAAAATCTGTTTTGTTTACATTCTTGTGACAGAAATTAAATAATATTATTAATTTTCCTGTAGCTTGGAGTATTGTCTTTATGTATTTATTAAATACCATACTTTCGAATGGAGTCATGCTCATAATATAATATATATATATATAATATATAAATATAATATATATAATTAATATATTATTAAATATATATATATATATATATATATATAGAATATATATATATTAATATATAATTATTAATATATTAATATTATATATATATATATATTTATATATATATATTAATATTATATTTATATTAATATAATATATATTATTAATATATTAATTATATATATATATATATGTATATATATATGATATATATATATAGTATATATAATATATATTATTATAGTTAAATATATACTATTAATATATTAAAAATAATATATATATAATAATATAATATATATAATATTATAATATATATATAATATATATATATATTAAGTATATATATATAATATATATTTTAATTATATAAAAAATTTACACCTCA
The DNA here is from genome assembly GCA_015478945.1 of Trachelipus rathkii. Taxonomy (NCBI): domain Eukaryota; kingdom Metazoa; phylum Arthropoda; class Malacostraca; order Isopoda; family Trachelipodidae; genus Trachelipus; species Trachelipus rathkii. Next base: position 54,338 of record JABUQX010035068.1, read on the forward strand.
CGGGCATATATATATACCCTATTCAAGGAGGGAACTTTCACTTAGGTAATTTGCTCTCTAGTATTCCGATATGATTAAGGATTTCGTAACACGCGTCATTCTCTCTCATTCGATACACATCAGTCGCTATATTACATACCGTTTAATCAGCGGATATCTCAATGGTTAATTAATAGATGTTGATTTGTGATGTCTTTTGTGAGTTATTTGTTTGACTAAGTTACCGTGTGTGTGTGATAAGAAGGAAACTCTAGCGTGTTCTCCAGGTTCTCCTTAAAATAGAAAACCGAAACACAATCGGGCAAAATTAGCTTAAAGACATAAGTATTTGTAGACATTAAAGGATAATAGAGACATAGTAGAAACCACATGGGCTATTCATAGACTGTCCCATAGTCATAACTTTCTTATCAATCCCCAAAACAGTGCTCAATGCAAAATCACAATAAGCACCCTAGGATTTGTCAAACCAAGAAATAAGAAGATTATCATACCACATTTTGCTTAATTACAAAATATAAATTGATATTATATATTATATATATATATATATATATATATAATTAAATATATATAATATATATTAATATAAATATATATATATCTATTATATTTAATAGTATATATATATATCATATATATATATAATATACTATATATAATATATATAATATTATATATAATATATTATATAATATAATATTTATATATATATTAATCTATATTAATATATATATATATATATATATATTTAATATAATAATATATTATATTATATAGTATATCATATAAATGTGAATATATACTCATAATATATATATATATATATAATATTAATAATATATAAATTATATATATATATTAATAATTAATAATATATATTATAATGAATATTATATTATAGAATAATCATTTTTATTGTATTATATTACATATACATATCATTAATAATAATATATATAAATTTATATATAATATAATAATTAATATATAATAAATGAATTAACCTTATAAATTATATTATATATATTATTATAATAATATACGCTAATATAAATCAGATATATATATAACTAATAGATTTACTATACATTAGGTCATTCAACTTGCCTAGGTATCTAAACATTTATATAATAACTAACTATATACTATAATTCAAACCTCCATATATTGCATTCGTATCTATATAATATTTAATATGTTATACCCAACTCATCATCATTAAGTATCCAACCCTTTATAATAGTTTGACAATCGTAAGTTTAACACTCAACAACCTCCTTTATAGCAGTACCTAATTCACATATATAGGTTTACAATGTACCCACTTGATATAAACTCTGAAATGGAAGAGGCAATTTATAATTTGCTCTCTGCATACTTAATTTTGGTGGGGTATATAATATGCACCAGAATTATACAACGATTTGTTCCATTTGCTTATTTTTTTCTACATCTAATGAGGAAAATATTTTGTGGGTCTCGGTGTCATATACAGATATCAATGTATATTTATTGTGTCGATGGTTTCTCCATGTTCCCTTATCTTCTTGTGATGAATCATCCTTTTAGCTATTATTAATCAGTATGTCTTATTATCATCAGCTCATTCTCCTCATTATATCTTCACCCTCAAACCGCAGAATCATCCTTGTGTCCTAATTTAATTGTGCTCACTCTCTAGGTCTATAGCATTTTATTCTAAGTCTGTAATATTATTATGAAGAGAAGGGTTTCCCAAAACATTTTAGATCGCCACAACTCACTCTATAAGTATAGATGCACATCCTAACATAGTCTGTGCGTTATAGCAGGTTTAATCGTTGCATGGATCCATCCTCTGCTGCATTGTTGAGCTCGCTCCAGAGACAATCAGCTGCAGCTTCGTGTAGCTAGTCATCGCCCAGCCATCTTATTTAGTCACTTGGTAATTCTATCTTGTCACAAACAACTCATACTTGTTCATTAATGTTATAATACAAAAATTAAACATAGAGAACTCTCACAGTACACGACACATAAATACATTTCGTTATGCATTGTGTTCCACAGACTCAAATTCTTCACAAATACATCTCGGACTGCGAGTAGTTAATCAGTATTTGTTAAGGAGAGGTGTGGTATTTGGGTGGAGTCTAACACTCTGCGTCGACAATAGAAGCAACACCCCCCAACACACTCTATCATTTTCTTTGACCTAATTAATAAATTCAACTATATATGCACACATATTATATTCTCGTATACATCTCTCACAGAAAGATAATTATACGATCAAAAATGGCAGTATCTTGAAATACCTGAGACAATCATACACTTCTATATTTCCATGATAATATTCCAATGTTTTCTACACTTTAGTAGTCTATTCTATGACAAACTTATGAACTATAAGTGATGGACTAATATTAATTGCTTCCCTGTGTAAGGTTGGAATAACGTAAAATCGCATTTATTATGAAGTCGTTCAAGTGTGTAAACTAATACTTGGTGGCGGCTCTAGTTCATGAGACGGTGAACCTTTTGTAAATATTTGGAGGACATCCCATAACTTCAATTATCTAATCTAATTCATGACATAGATATATCCTTCTTCATCAATATAGTCGATTCTCTCAGTCTCGTTCATACTCACTCGTTTTCTATTCGCAACTCACTCTCCTTTACTACTCTACACTCCCATCTCTCTTCACCACTCCATCTCTCTCTCTCTTCTCTCTCTCTGATTCATCTCAACTCCTCTCTCTCTCTTTAATATAATGGAAGTAGATAGACACGATTCCATAAGTAACATTCAGCCTTATATTGTGTCAGGGAACTTTAATATCATATAAGCTTAGCTAGAGTGCGTAAGAGTAGTGAGAAGCGATTTATTCAACTTGGAATAGTCTCTTCATAGGTCAATGACTAGTCAAGTATTTTATTCCATTAAATTCTAAAAGTTTGTAGTTCTACTATGACCTACCCTTTCTGATAAACGTGCTTGAAGATCTATATCCGAAATACATTGTTATATCTTTACGAATATTTCTCTAATATTATATATTATGACCTATAGTTAGTAACTGTTCCAGAAATCCTTTATTAACAATGTATGTTTAAAGCTAAAGACTGGGACTATATTATTCCATTAAATTCATTCCTTACTACCTATTATAGTATAGTCGGCACATAGCCACAACATATGGCGTTTTCCAGTTCATTGGTACCTCACCAAATGTTATAGAGTCGCTATAAAGATCGACAGAAGTACAGAATGTCTCTATCATGCAACACTTGACTACACACAATCAACAAACCATCATAATCTCAACACATACACACAATACACACATTATCACATCGCACGGACCTGCCCAGCTTACCCTGCAATCCAACATGGAGCACTCCTACTAATACACACGTTTAAATAATTTACTTACTAGTAATCAAATTCAAATATCTTGTAAGTCTACTTTGTTACTATGGCGAATATTACAAGGAAAACTATTGTCTTACCTAACTATTATATCTTAAATCTTATTTTACCTCTGATAAAATCAACTGAATGACAATAATAAGCATATATGAAATAAATGTATGATACCAACTCTACTTTATCTGAATCTACAAACTATAAATTTTTCATCAATTTTTAATTTGGATAACTCAATAATATTGATCCTAGTATATTACTTACTTATTGAAATTTTATATAAAAGCTAATAAAACATTCAGGTTCTTATTCTTATTCCTTTGTTGAGTCATAAATTCAATTAATGTAACTTCTTCTGCTCTCTTTCTTATGTCACTTTACTACCTTTACTTACTTGGACTGTATTTAAATCTTTTTGAGTTTATATATATTAATTCGTAATAATTCTTCTTCGGTAGAAAATCTAGTAACGTCTCTCATATGCCCTTTAATATTTATCTATAAACGATCATACTTTCTTTTCACATTAGATTTATTTACAGGCTTATCTCTCTATTAATTTAAATTCCACTACTATAAACATCTTTAACTCTCTATCCACACGACCAAAGTGGGCGCTTAATAAATATTCTTTACTATCACAAATACATAATATTGAGATAGTAACACGTTTTTTTTTTACATAAATTAATTAATTTATATTAATATTTTTATAATAGTTAAATCCCTAATTTTAGCTTTTCAATAATTGAAATTTATTAATCATTAGGATATTAATTTGTCAATCAAATCATAAAAAAGTTTTCTTGAGATTGTATTCTTTAAAACTCACTTTACCTTACCTATGCTCAGTTTCTTCAATGTTGTTATGAATACTAAGCATATCGATCGTAATTTAACTGTGCACATTACTAGTGACCTACAAATAGCTCACTGTTTCGGAAATCTACCTCCGGACTACGAACGTTTCTTAGAAAGTGAGATATAAACTGTGTCTATATGAGAGACAAGATATCACCATTTCATTCATTAGAAGATTGTCCTAATCACACGATAATATGTGTTATGGTCTACTTATATGTTCTTATGAATTATGACCTAAACATATCAAGAGACAAAATATTTTTCATAACATAACAGCTTTCTAATACACTTTATTTTAAAAAATATTTCTTAGAGTTATAGCGATCATAGATAGAAATCGATGTGTAGTGTTCTGAGTGGACTAATCAAGGAAGCCTTCAAAAGTTTTACTCCATTAATGGATTCTTGGATAAAAAAGATGTAATAATAATTACAAGTACCTGAAGGAAGAGAACTTATTATTGGGTCTTGTAAAAATACAAAAACACACAAATTCCTCACACATTCACACCTACAGAAATAACCCTAATAAGTTTTCATTACCATTCTTGCCGTACTAACAACCCTACCCTCCCTTTTCTCTCTCTTTTTTCCTCCCTCATCCACTGAACAATCTTACCCTCCTTTTTCTCTTCTTCCTCACTCGGCAACTCTTTACACATTCCTCTTCACTATTATTTTCATCTTCACTACTCGCACTCCAGTTCCATCTTCTCCACCGTTCAAACCGCTTTATCTTTTTCTCTTCTGCTCTCAACTTCTTTATACAACCTTTTACTTGTTACCCTTTTTTCTTCATCATCACTCTTACTTATTCTACATAGTACCACCTCCTTTTCTGCTGTACACTCCTGCTCATTTTACTCTTATTCTTATCAACAAGTACCCCTTTCTTTCTAACACATACTTCCACATTCCTTTTATTCGCTTCACCTTCAACTGACTCATAACATGATCTTTCCCCTTCATCTCTAACCATACTATCCATACTCCCTCTAGAATTGATGTCTTTTACACTACTCTTACGCACATCTGTCACCATTCTTTTGTTTTCACTACTCACTTCTACATCCCCTATCTTCTCATTCCTACAATTCTTATAACTTTTACCAACGCACAAATTCACCACATTTTAAACTTCATTTTTCTTATCTCTCACACCACTGCTGTCTTCATAGCTCTCTAAATCACAAATAGCCTCAATCCTCTTCATAGTTACTTCATTTGTCTCTTCCTCTTCACTCTCTGATACATACCCTGGACTCCCTCCTACACTAATACCTCTTCCTATACCCCACAAAGTTGTCCTCTATCATCTTTCCGCACATACTCCATTAATTTCTTCCATCAATTCACACCACCAGTCTCTTTCCGCTACCATATTCACATCTCTACTTTCAGATATCTTCGCATTACATGACTTCCACAAGTGATACGCGGAACCACATATGTCTTTTCTACTTGCGTCATATTCTTTTACTACTTTTCTGTTTCCGGTGCATGCGACGCACCTCACCCTCAATCTGGGAAAGGAGGTGGATTATATATATATATATATATATATATATATATATATATATATATATATATATATATATATATATATATATATATATATATATATATATATATATATATATATATATATATATATATATATATTGGAAAGATTTGAACATTTAATAATAATATATTTGCAATGTATTTTTTTTTTATTTTCAGATAAATTTAATAAATTAACAGAAGAAGTAGTTCTCATGGGATATTTCAATGGTTACCCAAATTTATGCTTGCTAGATGTGCTCAAGTTTGTAAACGATGGAAACGATTAGCTTTTGATGAAACTCTTGCGTAGGTTAGATTTAGAGCTAAAACATTTACTTTCTTTGGTTCTCTTGTTTCATCAGCAACATTAACAACGGAGGAACCATTCTAATAATTTACTTATTACTGATCATACATTTACAACGGTTTATTTATATAAATATATATATATATATATATATATATATATATATATATATATATATATATATATATATATATATATATATATATATATATATATATATATATATATATATATATATATATATATATATATATATATATATATATATATATATATATATATATATATATATATAAATATATATATATATATATATATATATATATATATATATATATATATATATATATATATATATATATATATATATATATATATATATATATATATATATATATATATATATATATATATATATAATATATATATATATTAGATTTCATCTCCAATTTTTTGTCCGCAACTTCACTGTATTTCATCATTTTCACAAGCAAAGAAGCAAATTGCAGAATTTAGATCTTAGTATGGCAGCATATTGAACCAGAAGGTATAATTATATATATATATATATATATATATATATATATATATATATATATATATATATATATATATATATATATATATATATATATATATATATTTATATATATTATATATATATATATATATATATATATATATATATATATATATTTTTTTGCTCTGACTGTTTTTCTCTTCTCTTTACTCTTCTCTTAACTATTCCTCCGGAACAGCATTTAGACATCATACCCTGTTCATTTTTCATCAAAGTTATCCATATATGTGATAAATACTCCATCCAAACAAGTGCGAACTTCGCTTTTATACAGGGCAAGCAACTGTAGCGGTGACTGGTGAGTAGTAATTCTGAAGGCACCCAAGAACCCCCAACCCCTTAAAATTTTGTTTAGTGAGAGATAGTCTGATCCTTTCAAGAAAGTTCACAGGAAAGGAATAAGAACAGAAAAAGGTTTGCTTTGCGATTTCAAGGAAGGTGTTATAGTTGTATGGAAGATTGCGACAAGTAGATAGATGATGGAGCTGTGTTTTTGAGGCAATGAAAAGTACCATATTTTCTTTGCCACAACTGGAGATATAACGAAATTCAGAGGCCAGTTGCTTTAAGACAACCTGCCCTTCATTAACTATTTGCCCTTAAGTGAGTCTTCTTTCAAATTGAGAAGAGTGCGGTAATGAAGGGTCGTCGGCATAAGGGTGCATATGAGATGAAGTTTGATAAATTATGAATGAAAGTAGAAAACGAGTTGCTGATAGAACAAAACCATG
>JABUQX010035069.1:0-2500 GCA_015478945.1 Trachelipus rathkii
AATAGATGCAATATGATCAACAGATGTCAGTAGGGAGATTGGATAAGGTTGATCTTAGTGATTTACTGCTTTAGGGTATGTAAAACATGAAAAATTTAGGTAAAAAATTTGACCTAATCAATAAGATCAATAGATCAATAGATTTCAATAGATCGAAAGATCAATAGATCAATAGATCAAGATGGTCAGAGGAGTTGGATGATGGATGATTCAAGGAAGCTACTGAAGAAAACATGAAAATTTAGTAAGAAATTTGACCTTAATCAATATATCAATAGATCAATAGATCAATAGACAATAGACAATAGACAACAGACAACAGACAACAGACAACAGGCGTTTGGTTAATGTGAAAGGTATCAATCGTTAAAAGAAACGTAAATTTGAAAGTTATAAACATTAAAAAGAATAAGAAATTTTATTTATTATTTATATTTTATTTATTGATTTTTATTTCTTGAATGTTCTGAAACCATTATTTTTCGAAATCTACAGATCCAATAACATATATAAAACACCCAAATGTATCATTACACCAAATATTTAATAACTCTGTACCGCACGGACCAGCACCGGGTGCAGCTGTCAACTCCTACCCCTCTGAGTCAGACTCCTTCTTTCATTCTTTCCGTCTTTATTTCATCTTTCATCCTTTCTTTCTTTCCTCTTCCGACCTCTGTTTCCCACTCTTGCTTTTTTCAGTCGAGACCCCCCTAATGAAGGGTCCTAGACACCCTACACCGACTTAAACCATCATATTCGAGATCTACACCTCAATAACCCTTATAAACCCAACAAAAACATTGTTGTTATACGACGTTTATTAACACGGGGCTCCGCACCGGCTCCAGCACCGGTGGCGGAGCCAACTCCTCAGATTCAAATATCAAGTCTTTCTTGAAACTCAACTCTGAATTCTCTCACCAAATTTCAGCCAATTACGAGCATTTCGATTTTAAGTGGGGTGGGGTCCCCCTTCGGTCCCCATGGGGACGTAACATCAGCTACGATAGGGTACCTCACCATCTAACATCCCTCCAAATTTTAATCAAGATTACGATAAATCTCTTAACCCATGTAAAATATATATCGGAGCCAGTAGCTAAGCTGGAGCCGGAGCATAAAATCATTTAATAATAATAAATTAATAATAATAATCAATAATAAATAATAATAATAATTAATAATAATAATAATAATAATAATAATATAAATATAAAATAAAAAAAAAAACTCAGAAAATTGCTACGGATCGGTGCGGTGCGGTGCGGTTGCGGTGCGTGCGGTGCGGTGCGGTGCGGCGCGAAGCAGGGCAGGAGCCGGAGTCGGAGTCGGATCGGAGTCCGGCTCAAAAATTGAATCCTTCTACGAAGGATTCAAATTTTTTTTTTCGGCGTAATAAGTAATAATATATAATATAATGTGTATGTGTATGCGTGCATGCGCGCGCGGTAATCAAAAAAATACAAACAAAACACCCAGACAAAACGCTACGGTTGTCTGTTTGGCAGATGATTAGCCCTTCGGGGGGTATCATTCCTCCACATAAGCCTAATAATCTCTATTCATTCCTAGCGAAAAAAGTGGTCTCGGGACTGGCCCCGACTCCTTCTTCATTCTTTCCTTCTTTATTCATCTTTTCATCCTTCTTTCTTCCTCTTTCGACCTCTGTTTTCCCCACTCGTGCTCTTTTATTCAGTCAGGACCCCTCAAGGGGGGGTCCTAGACACCCTTTACGGACTTATAACCATCAATTCGAGATCTACGACCTCAAAACCTTATAACACACAACATGTTGTTTACGACTGTTATTAACACGGCTCCGCACGGCTCCAGCACGGTCCGGGAGCAACTCCTCAGATTCACATACCAAGTCTTTCTTGAACTCAACTCTGAATCCTCTCACCAATTTTCAGCCAATTACGAGCATTTTCGATTTTTAAGTGGGGTGGGGTCCCCCTTCGGGGTCCCATGGGGAGTAACATCAGCTCGATTAGGGTACCTCACCGATCTAAACTCCCTCCAATTTTAATCAGATACGATAACTCTAACCACTGTAAATATATATCGGAGCCCATAGGCTGAGCTGGAGCCGGAGCATAAAAATCATTTAATAATAATAATAATAATAATAATAATAATAATAATAATAATAATAATTAATAATAAAATGATATTATTAGATGAAAATTACACTTTTGGGTTAAACGTTCATGAACTGAACCAGCAAAAGTTACAACGCCCGAACAGGGACTTGAACCCTGGACCGTTAGGTTAAGAGTCGGAGTCGGCTCAAAAATTGAATCCTTCTACGAAGGACCAAAATTTTTTTTTCGGCCGTAATTAATAATAATAATAATTAATTAATGTTGTATGTGTATGCGCATGCGCGCGCGCGTAATCAAAAAATAATACAAACAAACACAGACAAACCTTCGGTTTGTCTGTTTGTCGAATTGATAGCCCTTCGGGCTATCAATCTCCACATAAGCCTAATATA
>JABUQX010035069.1:7500-30072 GCA_015478945.1 Trachelipus rathkii
ACTACGCTAGACTGTGAGGTTTATTGATATACAACCTCACTAGCTACAGTACGTATACGACAAATATGCCTATTATATATATATATATATATATATATATATATATATATATATATATATATATATATATATATATATATATATATATATATATATATATATATATATATATATGGAATTATTCTAGATTTGAATCAGTGTTCGTTCGTATATGTGTCTACGGGAACATAGTCCAGGAATTGCCTTTGACAGTAAGCCGACTGGCTTTTTCCTTTGATGCTGGCTGAGAAACGATGATTTTGTATTTGTCATATTTTATTTTAAACATATGTTGGTTGTGTAAAGTTGTGAATTATAAGTTTTGAATTATTTAGTAATAATGTCTCTTTTGTGTATTAATGAATACATTGGTGACGAAAATAATTTATTACCGTTTATGCAATATCACAAGTTAGTATTAGAAGAAAAAATTTGTATTCGCTGCAATATACCCTGTTAAGTTCAAAATTTAAATTTAATCTTGTTTTTCTTTGAAGGATGTGCAAAGTACTAACTAATATAATATATATATATATTATATTATATATAATATATTATATACATTTAAAATTTTATTATATAGATTTATTATATATATAATATATATATATATATATATTTCAAATTTTAAATTTTTTTATTCTTTCTGTTTATTTATTTCATTATTTATTAAACTTAAATATTAGTAAATTTTACTTAAAAACAAAATTTATCTAGGATTAGTCTATTTGTTGCGCAATCACAAATCCATTCTAGGTATGTTTCGTTTTGTTTGCAACCACGATCTATCTAGTAGTTTGGTTTTGTGCACACGATCCATCTAGTTAGGTCGAGCTTTACGCTTTAAGTTCTAGGTAGGATAGGTGTGTTAGATTAGACACAGGATTTACTATATATATATATATATATATATATAATATATATTATATATATATATATAATATATATATAAATATATAATATATTATAATATATATATATATATATATATAATATATAATTATAATTCGAGTATTGTCGTAACATTGTCTAACCAAGCGACAGGCGTTGATGGCATCGCTAACCACAGCCATGTTACTCAACAAAGCCAGTCGGCTTGGGTAGACACATGTACGAACGAACACTGATTCAAATCCTGCCTACGCCCATATATAATATATATATATTATATATATATATTATATATATATTATATTTATATATAATATATAATATAATTAATATATATATATAATATATATATATATATATATATATATACTATATTATATATATATATATAGTAGTATAGGGGGGGAAACTGACGGTTTCAAGTCACAGCCAGAATGTTGCATGCAATGTTGCAAATGTTGCAAGCAACATTTTGCAACATTTGGTTTTTCAAGCTTGACGTGTCAAGGTTAGGGTTTTCAATCGGTGAGACCGAATTTAAGGTCTGAGAAGACCGTACTTCCCTAGGTTCTGAGCCCTGAACTCAGAGGTTTAGCCTCCCAAAAGGGGGGCGGACCCCCCAAAGGGGGCTTTTGGTTCCTAGAAGGTTTAATGATCGCTAGATCATTTTTGATGGTTCCAATCGATTTTTTACCGTGATCGATTACCCCTAAAACGATCTTTAAATCGTCTTTCTACGTGCTGCTGGTTGCATTAACAATGAAAAAATATATTCGAAAGAAAATAATTACAATAATTAACATTCGATTAATCGCTGTAGTTACGGGGCCAGTCCCGAGACCACTTTTTTCGCTAGGAATGAATAGAGATATATTAGGCTTATGTGGAGGATTGATAGCCCGAAGGGCTATCAATCTGACAAACAGACAAACCGAAGTTTGTCTGTGTTGTTTGTATTATTTTTGATTACGGCGCGCGCGCATGCGCATACACATACACATTATTATTATTATTATTATTATTACGCCGAAAAAAAAAATTTGAATCCTTCGTAGAAGGATTCAATTTTTGAGCCGACTCCGACTCCGACTCCGACTCCGGCTCCTGCCCTGCTTCGCGCCGCACCGCACCGCACCGCACCGCACCGCACCGCACCGCACCGATTCCGTCTCATCCTCTGAAGTTTTTTTTTATTATTATTATTATTATTATTATTATTATTATTATTATTATTATTATTATTATTATTATTATTATTATATTATTATTTAATGATTTTTATTTTGCTCCGGCTCCAGCTCAGCCTTATGGCTCCGATATATATTTACATGGGTTAGAGGTACGTAGTCTGATTAAAATTTGGGGGATGTTAGATGGTGAGGTACCCTAATCGTAGCTGATGTTACGTCCCCATGGACCCCGAAGGGGGAGCCCCACCCCACTTAAAAAATCGAAATGCTCTGTAATTGGGTGAATTTGGTGAGAGGATCAGAGTTGAGTTTCAAGAAAGACTTGGTATGTGAATCTGAGGAGTTGCTCGGCACCGGTGCTGGAGCGGTGCGGAGCCGTGTTAATAAACAGTCGTTTTATAACAACAATGTTGGATGTGTTTATAAGGTTATTGAGGTCCGTAGATCTTCGAATATGTGGTTATAAGTCGTGTCTAGGGTGTAGACCCCCCCCTTGAGGGTCCTGGACTGAAAAAGAGCCAGAGTGGGAAAACAGAGGTCGAAGGAGGAAAGAAAGAAGGATGAAAGATGAATAAAGAAGGAAAAGAATGAAGAAGGAGTCGGGCCAGTCCCGAGACCACTTTTTTCGCTAGGGAATGAATAGAGATTATATTAGCTTATGTGGAGGATTGATAGCCCGCAGGGCTATCAATCTGACAAACAGACAAACCGAAGGTTTGTCTGTGTTTGTTTGTATTTTTTGATTACGCGCGCGCGCATGCGCATACAACATACACATTATATTATTATTATTATTATTACGGCCGAAAAAAAAAAATTGAATTTCCTTCGTAGAAGGATTCAATTTTGAGCCGACTCCGACTCCGACCTCCTGACTCCTGCCCTGCTTCGCGCCGCACCGCACCGCACCGCAACCCGCCACCGCACCGCACCGCACCGCACCGATTCCGTCTCATCCTTTGAATTTTTTTTTTTATTATGATTATTATTATTATTATTATTATTATATTATTATATTATTATTATTATATTATTTATTATTATTATTTTATTATTAAATGATTTTTATGCTCCGGCTCCATCAGCCTATGGCTCCGATATATATTTACATGGGTAGAGTTATCGTATCTGATTAAAAATTTGGAGGTGTTAGTGTGAGGTACCCTAATCGTTAGCTGATGTTACTCCCCATGGGGACCGAAGGGGACCACCCCCACTTAAAAATCGAAATGCTCGTAATTGGCTGAAAATTGGTGAGAGGATTCAGAGTGAATTTCTAGAAAGACTTGGTATGTGAATCTGAGGAGTGGGCTCGCACCGTGCTGGAGCCGGTGCGGAGCCTTGTTAATAAACAGTCGTATAACAACATGTTGGTGTCCTTATAAGGGTTATAGTCGTAGATCTCATATGATGTTTAAGTCGGTGTAGGGTGTCTAGGACCCCCCCCCCTTGAGGGGGTTCCTGACTGAAAAAAGAGCACAGAGTGGGAAAACAGAGTCGAAGAGGAAAAGCGAAAGAAGATGGAAGATGATAAAGAAGGAAAGACTTTGAGAAGGGTCTGACTCAGAGGAGTAGGGGTTGACAGCTGCACCGGTGCTGGCTCCGGCGGTACCGAGGTTTATTAAATATTTGTGTAATTATACCAATATGTGTCTTTATATATGTTATTGGATCTGTAGATTTCGAAAATAATGGTTTCAGAACCATCAAGAAATAAAAAATAAATTAAATAAATAAATAAATAAATAAATAAAATTTCTTATTCTTTTTTATGTTTAACTTTCAATTTTACGTTTTAATAGTCTAAGCAGTAAACAGTAAACAAACCGCACCATCCACCCACCCTGCATGACCAGTTGTATCTATTGATCTATGATCTATTGAATCTATGGATCTAATGATCTATGATTAAGGTCAAATTTTTACTAAAAATTTTCATGTTTACATACCCTAATCAGTAAATCACTAATCATCCCATCATCCAACCTCCCTACTGACCATCTGTGATCTATTGATCTATTTGATCTATTGATCTATTATCGTATTGATCTATTGATCTATTGATTAGGGTCAAAATTTTACTAAAATTTTCATGTTACATACCCTAAGCAGTAAATCACTTAAATCAAACCACTAGCCAATCTCCTACGACCATCTTGATCTTTTGATCTATGATCTATTTGATTCTATTGATCTATTGATCTATTATTAAGGTCAAATTTTTTACTAAAAGTGTTTCATGTTTACATACCCTAAATCAGTAAATCACTAAATCAAAGCACTATCCCACCCTCCTGTCCATCATTGATCTATTGATCTATTATCTATTGATTATTGATCTATTGATCTATTGATTAAAGTCAAATGTTTTACTAAAATTTGTAACGTTTTACATACCTAAATCAGTAAACACTAAATAAAAACACTATCCAACTCCTCCTGACCATCTGGATCTATGATTCTATTATCTATTTGATCTATTGAATCTATTGATCTATTGATTAAGGTCAAATTTTTTACAAATTGTCATGTTTTACATACCCTAAATCCAGTAAAATCAGTAAATCAAGCCACCAAACCTACCCTCCTGTCCATTTTGATCTATTGATCTATTGATCTATTGTCTATTGATCTTTTGATTTAAGTCAAATTTTTACTAAATTGTAACGTTTTACATACCCTAAAGCAGTAAATCACTAAATCAAACATCCAACCTCCCTCCTGACCATCTGTGATCTATTGATCTATTGATCTATTGATTCAAGTCACATTTCGAGTGTCATTTTGGATAAACATACACATAAAATCAAGTTCTTTATTACAAGATCAAACAATATATGCTGACGTAAACAAGTTTTCAACATCAATAAACTAAACATGGCGTAACATGAAAACTTATGAAAATAATGTACAAAGACAAACCTATCACACCTTAAAACACGTATAAACTGTTAACATTACAAAGTTCCACACTTAAACACAATAAAGTAACTAACATAACAACCAAAAACGTAACTTATTCACCACTTTGTAAAACATATCTCTAACATAACATGTTAATTACACTAACATGGTAATAAGTAACTAAAAATTTATCACAACAGTGGTTAATTATCATTACTGATCAACGAATTTACTCTAACATAATAAGGTTTCACTCAATAAAGCTAACATGATGTAACATGAACTAGAAAATAATGTACAAAGACAAACCTATCACACCGTTAAACACGAATAAACTGTTAACATTAACAAAATTCCACACTAACACCAGTAATAACTAAAACATGTATGCAAACGTAACCTAATCGTTACTTTTTTTCAAGCATATCTCACATAACGATGTTAATTTACACTAACACACTAATATTTAGCAAAAATGTATATAATCTTGTCCGATTATCATACTGATCAAACAAATATATGCTAACATAACAATGTTTTACATAATATTAAAGCTAACATAGCATCATATAACCTAGGAAAAATAATGTACAATGACAAACCTAAAAACTTGCACACAACCAGAAATTTTGCAGAATGAAAGTTTAAAAACTACCAGCGGTAAGGTAAAAATACATACAAAACTCCACCCATATTATACCTGTTCCTAAACGATACTCTAAACATTATTAACGTTAATCTTTACATTTGACACAGTAACATTTAATCAAAAAATGTGTCATAAACCATACCTAACCCTCATAATATCTAACGAGTAAAGACGAATAAAGTAAATTTTTTAGGCCTTATCTCTTAGACACGCCTGCCTTTCAGAAAATACCAACTCAAAACATGAAAAATGATTTTATGCTTAACCATCTGCATAAAGTGTGCGAATACTTATATATTGACCCTCTGGGCAGATATACTAGCAATTTAGGCAGTCGCCATTCGGTTGACGATTAAATATAAATGACACAAACACATCGTTGGGAAAAACGAAACTCCTCGTGAAGAACAACAACAAGCGTAGAGATGCGGGAGATGTCATCGTATCAACCACTGAGAAAAAACTATCTTACTGAAGAAAATCATATATAAAACTATCCTTAAATGTAATGAGATTCTCTTTCAACCAATCAAAGAAGTAAACAAGAATACGACGTACGAATGAACCATATCATTCAAAAGGGTATATATTCTCGTTCGACAACAACAACAACAACAATAAACATGTTTACTATAGTTCGTTAGATACAACCAACGAATATATGCTAACGTAACATTGTTTTCACATTAATAAAGCTAACATAAGATAACTGAAATAAGAAAATAATGCACAACGACGAATCTAACACACCTTAAGCACGAATAAACGTTAACATTAACAAATTCCACACTTAACACCTGTAAAGAAACTAACATGGCATACAAAACGTAACTATTTCATACTTTTACCAAACTATCTCTAAACATATTACGTTAATTTTACATTGACACAGTAATATTTAACAAGAATTATTATAACCTTGTTTAATTATCATACAGACAGCGAAAGTTGCTAACGTAACAAAGTTTCCACATTATAAAGCTAACATAACATAACCTGAACTAGAAATATGATGTACAACGGACAACTAACCAACCCTTACGTGCCGAATAAACCCACTACATTTAACAAAACTTCTGCACATAACAGCAATAAATACCTAACACATCGGCAAACTACCTAGTCACACTTTTCAAGCATAATTCTCTACAATCAATGCTATTTTATGAGGTTTTGCCAAGATTGAACTAATGGTTTTAGCATAAACTGTTAATCATCATACTGACAAAAAATATAATGCTGACGTAACAGATGTTTTACATCAATTTCGTAACATTAAAAAAAATCATCATAACCTCGTCTAAATATCATAATCCCAGCGAATAATTGCAAACATAACAAAGTTTTAACCAAACATTAACAAAAAATAAACAAATTTTATCCATACATAACATAAAATAAGTTCTTTGAGTAAAAATATCACAGAAGCGTAATAATTTACTGATTTTAAGCAGTAAATCAGTAATCAGTAAAACAGTAAATCTCATCCGTGCAGTCCCCTACCCGTCCCACCCACTGTGATCTATTGAGGCTATATTCAGGCATATTTCAAGTATCAATTTTGGACCAAACATACATAAAAATATGTTCTTATTACTAAACCTACGAATAGATGCCTTAAGCCAACAAAGTTTTAGCACCAAATAAAGCTAACAAATCATAAACCGGCGACTAGGAATATAATGTACAAATGCAAACCAAACATACCTCGCTGAATAATCAGCCAACATCCTGAAAAATTCCCTACTGATCAGTAAAATAGCTAACAGGTCATACAATACTCCGATATGTTCCCACTTTTCGAGCATTTTAGCAACAAGTAAAGCCGTATTATCTAACAAAATCCTTAACAAAGTGACCAATCTATCCAAAGATACCAGCATCTTAACTATGAATTGACACTATCTTCATTTCAAAGTGTCACTCGTTCGGTATTAAACATCATTTGACTCTATGAATAAAACGTAGACATTAGCAAAATCTAGGGCAAACCTAAACATTATTCAACAACAAAAACTAAACCTAGGCTCACGTTTCTAACACGTCATCATCGTCAGTTAACACAGTTAATATCTTACAAAAACTCATCATTTGTCTAACAATCAGTGTTATTCCACATTGTCATAGTAATATTTAACATAACGTACCTAACTTACGAATAACAGTTTTCATAACCAAGAGTATCTAAAGCAACACTTACCTTCCGAGAGAAAACCCAGGGGGATGCGCCCTTGAAAGGGTAATCCTGCGAGGGGATCACCCCGAAGGGTGTAAGCGGGCTTTACCTCCGAAGGAGGGGTAAGGCTCAGCCCTTCGGGCTGAGGGCTAAAGCCCGCTTACACCCCTTCGGGTGATCCCCCTCGCAGGATTCCACCACCCTTTCAAGGGCGCATCCCCCTGGGTTTTCTCTCGGAAGGTAATGGTTGCTTTAGATACTCTTGGTTAATGAAAACTATTGTTTATTCGTAAGTTAGATACGTTATGTTTAAATATACTATGACAATGTGGAAATAACCCTGATTTGTTAGAGAAATAATTGAGTTTTTGTAAGATATTACGGTGTTAACTGACGATGATGTTTAGAAACGTGAGCCTAGTGTTAAGTTTTGTGAATAATGTTAGGTGCCCTAGACTTTGCTAATGGGCTACGTTATTCATTAGGTCAAATGATGTTATACCCGAAACGAGTGACACTTTGAGGAAGATAGTGTCAATTATAGTTCAAGATGGGGGCATCTTTGATAGATTGGTCCACTTTGTTTAAGGGATTGTGAATAATACGGCTTTATCTGTTTGCTAATATGCTCAAAGTTGGGAACATATCGAAGTATTGTATACCTGTAGCTATTTTACTTGATCAGTAAGGGAAATTTTTCAGGATGTTAGCTGATTATGCCATACGCGATGTATGTTAAGTTTGCATTTGTACATTATATCCTTAGTCAGGTTATGATTTGTTATCTTTAAAGCCGTTAAGAGCCTGTTGGTCAAGGACATATTCGTAGGTTTGTATTTAAAGAACAAGGTTTGAACCTAATGCCGTTTGTGTAAAATGATACTTGAAATATTGACTTGAATCAATAGCTCAATAGATTCACAAAATGTGGACGAGGTAGGAAATGCACGAAATAGTTTTTGGATTTTTTTTAAAAAACGATTTTTTTTACTGATTTATGCTTTAAAATCAGTAAATTCATTAGTTTTACTTGATATTTTACTCAAAGAACTTATATTTATGTTATGTTAGGATAAAATTTGTTATTTTTTGTTATGTTTGGTTTAAAAACTTGTTAGTTTGCAAAATTATTCCTGGGTTATGATATGTAGACGAGGTATGATGAATTTTAAATGTTACAAATTGATGTAAAACATTTTTTACGTCAGCATTATATTCTTTGTCAGTATTATGATTAGACGACAGGTTTATGCTAAACTTTGTTAAATATTACGATGTTAATGAAAATTAGCATTTGATATGTTAGAGATTATCTTGAAAAATTGACAGTAGGTCACGTTGGCACGATGTGCTTAGGTACTTTATTGCTGTTATATCCAGGAGCTATTAAATGTAAATGATTTATGCTCCCGGAAGGGGTGTTAGGTTTGTCGTTGTACATCATAT
The DNA here is from genome assembly GCA_015478945.1 of Trachelipus rathkii. Classification (NCBI taxonomy): domain Eukaryota; kingdom Metazoa; phylum Arthropoda; class Malacostraca; order Isopoda; family Trachelipodidae; genus Trachelipus; species Trachelipus rathkii. Next base: position 16,796 of record JABUQX010035069.1, read on the forward strand.
TCTTAGTTCAGGTTATTTTATGTAGCTTTATTAATGTGGAAACTTGGTTACGTTAGCATACTTTCGCTGCTCTGTATGATAATTAAACAAGGTTATAATAAATTCTTGTTAAATATACTGTGTCAATGTAAAATAACGTTAATATGTTAGACATATGTTTGGTAAAAGTTATGAATAGGTTACGTTTTGTATGCATGTTAGTTACTTTACAGGGGTTAAGTGTGGAACTTTGTTAATGTTAACAGTTATTCGTGCTTTAAGTTGTGTTAGATTCGTCGTTGTGCATTATTTTTCTTATTTGGTTATGCTATGTTAAGCTTTATTAATGTGAAAAACAATGTTACGTTAGCATATATTCGTTGTTTAGTATCTAAAGAACTTATCTTTGTACTATGTTATTGTTTTTGTTCGTTTTGTCGAAACGAGGATTAATACCCTTATTAACTGATATTTGTTCATTCGTCGTCTATTCTTGTTTACTTTCTTCTGTTGGTTGAAAGAAAGAATCTCATACATTAAGGATGTTTATTATACTATTTTTCTTCAGTAGGATAGTTTTTCGCTTTGTTGATACGATGACATCTCCCCGCAACTCTACGCTTGTTGTTGATTTCTTCACGAGGAGTTTCGTTTTCCAACGAAGTGTCATTTATATTAATCGTAAACCGAATGGCAACTGCTACATTGCTTGTATTCCTGCCAGAGGGTCAAATATATTAAGTATTGCATCACTTTATGCAGATGGTTAAAGCATAAAATCATTTTTCATGTTTAGAGTTGGTATTTCTGAAAGGAGGGGGCGTTGTCTAAAAAGAGATAAGCCTAAAAAACTTTACTTTATTGTCTTACTCGTTAGGTATATGAGGGTTAGTATGGTTATTTGGACACATTTTTGATAAATGTTTACTGTGTCAATGTAAGATTAAGGTTAATTGTTAGAGATATGGTTGAAAAAAGGTATAAATAGGTTACGTTTTGTATGTTAAAGTTAGTTACTTTACCGCTTGTTAAGTGTGAAACTTGTTACTGTTAACAGTTATTTGTGTTATGTAAGTTGTTAGGTTTCATGTTACATTATTTTCCATAGTCTATGATTGCTAGTGATTAGCTTTATTAAATGCTGAAAACATTTTATTGCTTAGCATATATTTGTTGATTCAGTATGATAATCGGACAAGTTATTAATACATTTTTGCTAAATATTAGGGTGTTAGTGTAAATTAACATCGTTATGTTAGAGATATGCTTGAAAAAAGTAAGATTAGGTTACGTTTTGCATACCATGTTAGGTGCTTTACTGGTGTTAAGTGTGGAACTTTGTTAATGTTAACAGTTTTATTCGTGTTTAAGGTGTGATAGGTTTGTCTTTGTACATTATTTTCTTAGTCAATATGATCTATGTTGACTTTATTGATGTGGAAACCTTATTATGTTAGAGTATATTCATTATGATTATTATTATTATTATTATTTTGCTTCGATTTTATTGTTATTTATATGTTTTATTATAGTTTTGTATCCTGAGGATGGGAACAGCTTGTTTCCGAAATGTTGAATAAAGTTTTACGGTTGGGATGTTCAGACTATTTACTGATGTTAAGTGTGGAACTTTGTTAATGTTAACAGTTTATACGTGTTTAAGGTGTGATAGGTTTGTCTTTGTACATTATTTTCATAAGTTCATGTTACGCCATGTTAGGCTTTATTGATGTGAAAACTTGTTACGTCAGCATATTTTGTTTGATCTTTGTATAAAGAACTTGATTTTATGTTATGTTTATCCAAAATGACACTCGAAATGTGACTTGAATCAATAGATCAATAGATCAATAGATCACAGATGGTCAGGAGTGAGGTTGGACAGTGTTGATTTAGTGATTTACTGCTTAGGGTATGTAAAACGTTAACATTTTTAGTAAAAATTTGACTTAAATCAATAGATCAAGTAGATCAAAGATCAATAGATCAATAGATCAAAGTCACAAAACTGGACAGGAGGGTAGGTTGGGTGGCTTTGATTTACTGATTTTACTATTGTAGGGTATGTAAAACATGACAATTTTAGTAAAAAAATTTTGACCTTTTAATGCAATAGATCAATAGATCAATAGATCAATAGATCAATAGATCAATAGATCATAGATCACAGATGGTCAGGAGGGGGTTGGATATGGTTTGATTTAGTGATTTACTTGATTTAGGTATGTAAAACGTTACAATTTTAGTAAAACATTTGACTTAATTCAATAGATCAATAGATCAAGTAGGATCAATAGATCAATAGTCATGGAATGGTAGGGGTAGATGGATGGTGCTTGATTTAGTGATTTACTGATTTAGGGTATGTAAAACATGACAATTTTAGTAAAAAATTTGACCTTAATCAATAGATCAATAGATCAATAGATCAATAGATCAATAGATCAATAGATCAATAGATCACAGATGGTCAGGAGGGAGATTGGATAGTGGTTTGATTTAGTGATTTACTGCTTTAGGGTATGTAAAACATGAAAATTTTAGTAAAAATTTGACCTTAATCAATAGATCAATAGATCAATAGATCATAGATCAATAGATCAATAGATCAATAGATCACAGATGGTCAGTAGGAGGTTGGATTGATGGGAGATTTAGTGATTTAGCTGTGATTTAGGGTATGTAAAACATGAAATTTTAGTAAAAATTGACCTTAATCAATAGATCAATAGATCAATAAGATCAATAGATCAATAGATCAATAGATCACAACTGGTCATGAGGGTGGGTGGATGGTGGTTTGATTTACTGGATTTACTGCTTTAGAGACTATGTAAAAAACGTAAATTTGAAGTTATAAACATAAAAGAATAAAGAAATTTTATTATTTATTTATTATTTATTTATTTATTTTTATTTCTGATGGTTCTGAAACCATATTTTCGAAATCTCTACGCACAGCAGTCGCATCGTAGCACCTATTAAATTATCCTAAAACCATCATCAAAAAGTACACCAAATATCGTAACATCTACTCAAGCTAATGAATATACATATATACGACTCCGATTCAATCAACAGAGTATTACATGATTACCTGATGCCGACCGGGTGACTCCCCACAGTGCACGCAGCTGTCCTACGCCATATCAACTCATACCATATCTCTCTATATATCTTATATACGTGTCATAGGTAACAAGAGACGATCTCTAGATCTCTAGCGTCTGTCATTCTTTCCTTCTTTATTCATCTTTCATCCTTCTTTCTTCCTCCTTCGACCTCTGTTTTTCCCACTCGTGCTCTTTTTTCAGTCAGGACCCCCCAAGGGGTCCTAGACACCCTACACCGACTTATAACCATCATATTCGAGATCTACGACCTCAATAACCCTTATAAACACACCAACATTGTTGTTATACGACTGTTTATTAACACGGCTCCGCACCGGCTCCAGCACCGGTGCCGGAGCAACTCCTCAGATTCAAATACCAAGTCTTTCTTGAAACTCAACTCTGAATCCTCTCACCAAATTTCAGCCAATTACGAGCACTTCGATTTTTAAAGGGGGTGGGGTCCCCTTCTGGGGACCCACGGGGACGTAACCTCGTCTACGACGAGGGTACCTCACCATCTAACCTCCCTCCAAATTTTAATCAGATACGATAACTCTAACCCATGTAAATATATATCGGAGCCATAGGCTGAGCTGGAGCCGGAGCATAAAAATCATTTAATAATAATAATAATAATAATAATAATAATAATAATAATAATAATAATAATAATAATAATAATAATAATAATAATAATAATAAAAAAAAAAAAAACTTCAGAGGATGAGACGGGAATCGGTGCGGTGCGGTGGCGTGCGTGCGGGCGTGCGATGCGGCGCGAAGCAGCGGCGGAGTCAGAGTCGGATCGGAGTCGGAGTCAGCTCAAAAATTGAATCCTTCTACGAAGGATTCAATTTTTTTTTTCGGCGTAATAATAATAATAATAATAATAATAATAATGTGTATGTGTATGCGCAGCGCGCGCGCGTAATAAAAAATAATACAAACAAACACAGACAAACCTTCGGTTTGTCTGTTTGTCAGATTGATAGCCCTTCGGGCTATCAACCTCCAAGTTTCAGACCTATAACTCTATTCATTCCTAGCGAAAAAAGTGGTCTCGGGACTGGCCCGTAACTACCTATTATATATATAATTATAATATTATATATATTTATATATTATTATATATATATATATATATATATTATAAAATATATATAATTATATATATATATATATATATTATATATATATATATATGTATATATATATATATATATAATTTAATTATTATATTATTATATATATATATATATATATATATATATATTATATAATATATATATTATATATATATATATATTAATAATATATATATAGATATGTTTAGTATATATATATATATTATATATATATATATTATATATATATTATATTATTATTAAGATATATATATATATATATATATATATATATATATATATATATATGAATGAGAAAATATATTTTCCAACTGAGCAAATAGCTATGATAGACCCATGGGTAGTAAAAGTATTTGCTTCATACGTGACCCGAAAGTGTAAATTTTGTTTTTATTTTGTTTTGCGATTACCACCACTAGAATTGTAGAATTCCGATTGAAATGAGTCTCTCAGTATAAGAGAATAGTATATTCCAAAAGTGAGCAGGGCTTTAAAACCAGTTTCTTTGGGGAGTTAGAATTGGAAATTGGGAATGGGAATATGAATGAGAATGGGAGTGGAAAAGGAAATGGGGAATGGACAATATGCGTCTAAAATTTTAACTCGAAAAAAAAAAAATTCAGAATAATTACGAAAATTTTAAATATAAGTAAGGTGATTTTAATCCGTATAGCAACGTTGCACCTAAGTGGACTTTTGTCTGGCAACGTTATTCGTAATTAGTTATTTCAACTATAAAGGGAAAATATTTTTAAACCAAAACTTGTATGAAACCTTTGTAAGTCTGAGAAAAAAATATTCTATTTCAGAAAGAATGTTTACTAAAAAATTATGATAAAAATATGAGTAAAATCAGAATTTCTCTCGTGAATCGAAAAGTTATGTTAAAAAAGCTATAGCATTAAAAATTTGATCTCACCAGAATCAATGTAGTCAGATAAATTCTTATATAATAAAATCAAATGAAATCATTCTTGAAATCAAATCTGTCAACATAAACCATATTTTAAGAATTGGTGTTATATAACAAAGACCGAAAACGCTTGAAAACTCCAAACTTAACGTATTTACTAACATGTATGTTTACATAGACATGTAGTTGTGGATAGTTAGAGCCATCCTTCTCCTAAAAGATTTTCATTCACTTCACCTTAGGCCAGTGGTTTCCAAAGTGGGGTACGCGTACCCCGGAGGGTACGCAAAGTGATACTTGGGGGTACGCCAAAGGAAGTAGGACCTCAGCGAAATACTTGCGAGTGTATGATCGTGATTCACGTGAGCGCGAGGTTCTCTCATTGGTCGCTGTGTTTGGATTCACGTCCCGGACGCTCAGTGCCCCATTATATTGTATTTTATATTATATATATTATATTTATTTATATTATATTATATTTAATAATATTTATATTATAAATTATATTATATTATTATTATTTTATATTATAGGGGGTACAACTTATAACTATTTTCATCTTTGGGGGTACGCGTTAAAAAAAGTTTGGAGACCGCTGCCTTAGGATATATATAAATAATATATTATAATATTTTATATTATTTATATATTATTATATATATTATAAGTATATATATATATATATATATATATATATAAAATTTAAATAATATAATAATATTAAAGTAAATATTATAATATATTTATATTAATATAGAAATTGTAAATAATATATAATATATATATAAATATATAATAATATACTATTAATAGATATAATATATATATTAATAATAGAAATTATAAATATAATTATAAAAAATAAAATATAAATAAAAATTATTTAATCTAGTTTCTTTAACAATTGTAAATATAGTTTACAATTTGCATATATCTAATAAAATAATTGAAATATATATACTTAATATATAAAAAATATAATAATATATAATTAATATATATATACATATAATATAATATAATATAATATAATATAAATGTATATATAATATAATAATATAATATAATATAAATATATTAATATTAAATATATATTATATAATAATTATATATTATAGTATAATTAATAACATTAATATAATTTAATAATAATATAATATATATATAGATAATATATAAATATATATAAATTTATAAAATTAAATAATTAATATATATATATATACATATAATATTAAGATATATATTAAATATATATAATCATTACATATAAAATATTAATATATATATTTATATATATATAATATTTACATATAATATATATAATATAATATAAATTTAATATATAAATATAATATAATATAATATAGTATGATAATATATATTAATATATATATAATATAATAGATGAATAATTAATATATAATCATATATTATTTAATTAATTTATATATATTAATATATTTATTATAATTACTATATTATATATAATAATTATTTATATAATATATATAATAATATATAATATAATAATAATGAAATTAATATTATAATATATAATAATTAGCATATGATTCTGCATTGTATATAATAAAATTTTAATAATTAAGTACATTAATAAATATAATGGCCTCTTAATATTATATTATAATATTATATAATTATAATATTAAGTATATACATTTTAATATTATAAATATATAATGAATAATATAATTATAATAATATAATATAATTTAAATAATTAAGATAATTAATAATATATATATTATAATATACATATTAAATAATCAGAATATAATATTATGAATATAATATATTTAATGATAATATTAAATTCATATTATATATAGAATATATATAATATATTAATATTAAATATATATAATATATAAATGTCATGTAATGTTAAATGTAATTATTTATAGTAATGTAATTAGTAATTATATAATTATAGTTATAAATATACTATATTATTAATAATATTAATATACAATTAATATAATATATATATTAAATTAAATAAATATAATATATAATATAATATATATATATATTATTATATAATATATATATTAATAATATAATTTATAAATATAATATATATAAGTAATTAATAATATAATACTAATATATATATAATGTATATTAATATAATATTATTAAAATTATACAAATAATAATTTAATAATTATAATATATATAATATATATATAATATTATTATAATTAAATATAATTATATATTATATAAGTATAATATTAAAAATAAATAATTATTTATATATAATATAAATTATTAATATAATATATAATATTATATTAATTTATTATTAATTTAATAATTTAATACAAATATATTTCTAAATATAATTTAAATATATATAATAATTAATATATAAATATATTTATCATTAATATAATATTAATAAAATAAATATATATATTATAATATAGGATTCTATTATCTTTATATATGATGACAGATATTCGATTGATTATTTTCTCATATTAATATTGTATATTTAATATATAGTATAATATTCTAAAATATATAATATATATATTATAGTGGTAATAAAGAATAAGAATAATTAATTTTTAAAACATAATAATAATAAAGGATATATAATATAAAATATTTATGTTACATTTTATTATACGTGAAATCTCTTTTTATCGATATTGGGCAGCGAGTACTACACTGAAGTAACATCACTCCAGACGATAAGTTCAGGGAGTAATATAATTTCTGAGTAAAGTGTTAACTAAAATATATATTACCATTATACGAATATAAAACAAGGAGAAGTGTTTATGGCAATGATATAAATATAATATAATATCAGAGTGAAATATCTTTGTGTCGATCATATAATTAAGGTATATTAGCGTATTTTACTATATTAGAGCTAATACTTCGATCATATACACATATGAAATAATAGTTATGAGTGATTGATCAGTATTAACTTGAATCATACTCTAAATTCAGAGTGTGTGGATATTAATGATATAAATTATATTTATGTTTTTGACGATAAACCTAGAAATATCTTATATATGTATATATCTAAACACTCATTTTCAAGAGATATTCACAGATATCTACAACATCTAAACTATTTATTTTTTTACCATTATAATCTATATTTTTACTAATGTAAAGAATATATTTATATATTCTATATCTAGGATAGTATAAAAAAAATAGTTTTTTCTTAAAATTTGGGTCCAATCTTTTTACTTAGATAATTGTATACTCAAAATAAAATTAAACTTGTCAACTTATTAATATTATATTATATCAATATATTCAATATCACTTATATTTATTTTTCTATTCTTTGTATAAAATTTTTTCACTTAATGTATCATAATACTTATATAATTATATATGAAAAAATATAAGTAAATAATTATAATAATACTATTTATTAACTGCCATTCATGAAATCACCATAATAGTCAAATAATAATTATATATATATATATAATGTATTGCTAATGATGGTGCACTATAGATTAGAACTGTATATGATATGAAATATTATAACGTCTTAATTAAAATATTATATATATATACATATATATATTATAATTAAATATTTATATCAATATTAAAATATATTACATCATATACTATATATTAATTAATATAATTTAATATTTATATAATATTTCTATATATTTAATTTATACTATATATATTATATATGAAAGGTTGTGCGGATGGGTATATATACTAAACTTTAGGAAAGATTTTTAATATATTTATATATATTTAATATATTATATTTATATATAATTATATTATAATATATTATTTATTATATAGTATTAATATGTATAATATATATATTAATATATATTCATAATAATTAATAATATTACATCATAATATAATAATAATATAATATAAGATATAAATAATAATATATATAATAATATAATCAGTTGTTACTAGATATTAATTATTAATATAATATAATATAATATAATATAATATAATTATAAGATAAAGAATTAAAAGTATCAAAATATAAAATATTGAATTAAGAAAGTTTAAATTGCATTCATATAATTTATTTACAATATCAATTTAATTTGATGTAATATATAATAGTTCTAATATAAGATAATAATAACATGAATAAGAATAAAAAAAAAAAAAAAATTAGAATAATCATAAATTAATTTATGTTACTACGTTGTCCATAATCATGATAATTTAATATAAGAAAATTACTGGAATATCATAAACACTATAATATAATATAATATAAAATATAATATAATATAATATAATATAATAACGTCTTATACTACATTCTAATATAAATTAATTAAACTAAAATAAATTAACATCACAATAAATTTATTAAGTTAAAGACATACATATAAAGAAAACATAAAAGATATATAAATAATATAATATATTATATTAATAATATATAATATACATATAAATCATAATACTAATATAATATAAAAATATATATACAATATATAATATAATAAATTAATATAATATAATTATAATATAATAATATATATACTATACATATAATTATATAATTATAGATATAATATAATATAATATTAATATAATATAATATAATATAATTTAATATAATATAATATAAATTATAATATAATATAATATATTAAATATAATATATATAATATAATATAATAATAGATATCGATATAATATAATATTTAATAATATAAAATATAAATATAATATTAATACTAATATAATATAATATGTCATTAAAATATGCATAATAATATATATTATATATAATAATAAGATATGATAATATAATTTCATATTATAGAAATATGTAAACTCGACATCACTATTAATATTCTATTATATGATTTAATATTAGATATAATATAATTAATATAATATAGATATAATATAATATAATATAATAATAATATAAGTTAAATGTTATAAATATTATCTTGATTATAATATAATATAATATAATTAATATAATAATAATATAATGATAATTTAATTTAATTTAATTAATGTAATTAGTGTAAAATAAATATATTATTAATACTAAATATGTAGCAATATAAATATAATATAATATGATACTAGTAATAATATATAATAACTAATAAATATAATATAAATAGAATAGAATATTTTATAATATAAGTGATATAATATAATATAATATAATATAATATAATATAATATAATATAATATAATATAATATAATATAAATATAATTTAATATATTTTAAAATATTATAATTAATATAATTTATAAATATAATTATAATATAATAATATTTATAATATAAGTATAATATAATTATAATATAATATAATATTAATATAATATAATATAATATGAATAATATATATTATATTATAATAGTATCATATAATATAATATATACTAAATATAATATAATATACATATAATATAATATAATATATATATAAGTATAATATAATATAATTTAATACATAATAAAAAAAAAAATAAGATATAGATGTTTTAAATTAATATAATTTTTAAAATTTTCAAATTTCATTCTAAAATTAAATTTAATTTAATTGATAATCCAACTTTATAAGAAAATAAAATTAAATTTGATAATTATAAAAATATTTTTAAAAAATGTATCATTAATTTAATTTAATTAATAGTGTGTGCCAAAAAAGACAAAGGAAAAAATAAACATGTACTGAAGAAAAATTAAACTGATCAAGATAATGGTCTATCAACGTTGAAAATATCTCAGGAAACACAAACAAGTGAAAAAACTGTATTTAATTTAAAATTAACATAAGTAACAAAAATAACAACGAAAGCCAATATATTTGTTCATGTAAATTACTAAACTTGTATCTGATTTCCAGCGATATAATTAATCATTTAAATGTGTTTATTTTATTATACTTGTTCAGATTATTAGGATTGTAATATTCTAGTTTTGTTTATATATTTTTTCAGAACGATGTTTAATAATGTTTTTTTAATTTGTATAAATAAAATTGAATTAGATGTCCGTATCATTCATTGATCCTTCGTGTTTGATGTCGGTCTTCGTCTAGAATATTTATTAAGCTAATTCGTATAAATAACTCTATTTGTCAATCATTTTCAATAGAGTTATTCATTCACCAAATAGTATATATATATATATATATAATATATATATATATATATAATATATATAATATATAAAAATAAATTATATATATAGTATATATTATATATATAATATATATATATATATATATATATATATATAATATATTATATCATATAATTCGATATATATATATATTAGTATATTAATAGATATATCTATATATTATATATATATATATTATATTATATATAATATAATTATATATATATAATATATATTATATATATTATATAGATAATATATAAATATAATATATATTATTATAAATATTATATATATATATATATATTATATATATAATATAATATATATATAATATTATATATCTATAATTGTATATATATATATGATTATTATATTATCGGCTCTAAGTTCTGCCCAGATTAAGGCTGCGTAAGCATAAAACCCTGGAAAAGAAAAAAATATAAGAAGAAAATAATCCGCAATTCAAAAAGAAAGTTCCCTTTTTTTACCGTCCTCTTTACCAGTTGTACCCCTAGTGAAGAAATGTCGCATGCAGAAAAATGCTACCCTGAGGCCTTCACGAGACTGATGAAGACCGTCACTAGTGGTATCTTCGTTAAGGTGGGGGTTCATACCGCCTGGGAAAAATCATCACAACCATACCCTTCACAAAACCCGCCATTCACTCCTGTTCATGCACCTTTAGGCATTTTTTAACCAGGCTCAATCCACTTTTTTCCTTAGTCTTGCTTGTTGTTGCGATTCCCAGCACAATGTCCTACTATGCATCCGCCATTTAACCAACCGAACGACCAATTCATCCATCACCTTTTCCATATGACAAATATCATCAAAATGTAGCCTCGTGTTTATTCTTCAATTTACTGCCTTCTTCGACCCAACACACTAACTTTCTAACGCTTTCATTATCATTATTTTATCAATTCTTCTCAAACCTCACACGCCCCAAGAATTATCCATCAGAACACTTTGTACCTTAGATCTTACCATCTTTATTCCAGATCATAGTTTTCACCTACTATACATAACAGACGTAACAACATACTCATGATAACCCTAAGCAACATTCAAGAACTTGTTCCCTTTACATCCCAAGGAGTTTGAATTGCAACCAGCCAACACACGATTCTTACGCCTTTCACAAGGATATACAGAATTTAGAAGTGAAACTTTCCTCACTTACTACATTTCTGCTGCAATTAGGTCCGTTATCCTTTTCATCCAGCAACAGTATATTCTATTATTTATTACTCAGATGACTTTTTTCCAGTTGCTCACCATACTAACATGACTTCAACCTCGGACGTCTCCATCACTCGCATCCATAACTAACTCTTATCTACAGTTTATTCAAAACCCTCCTTTTTTAACACACACTGCTCAAATCAAATCTTACAATCCTCTCAACTGTCTTTTTCAGATTTACCGCACAAACAAATCATCCGTACCCATTGCAATAAGCAGGACAACCCTCCATCCTCTTTCCCATTTCTGGCCAGTCTAAACACACCAATTCCCTGCCACCCCCACATCTGATTTTTTTTTTTCAGCATATCTCAACACAGATCATTCATATAAAATTATTAACCAATGAGACATAATATAATCTCTGCTTACCCCGCTATTAATAATCGAACCTAATCATTTCGACACACATCGCTTTACTGCTGCTACCTAAATCCACATTGTTGCTTTCATCAATCAGAGTCCTTCAGTCACTCGATTATAAAGGGACTATTACTGCTCTCTTCCAACCTTAAAAACTCTATAAACTCTATATATATATATAATATATATTATATATATAATATATCATATATATATATATATTATATATATATATATCTATAATATACTATAATATAAGTATAATTATTATATATATATATAATATATTAATATATTATAATAATATATATATATATAATATATAGTAATATATATATA
>JABUQX010035070.1:0-41927 GCA_015478945.1 Trachelipus rathkii
AAGACTATTCTCGAATATTTGGCTTTAATATTTCTAAGGTTCGCTCTTTTTCTTATTACTCACCCAACACTTCTGTCAACGAGATCGGGAACCTTTGTCGGGAGAGCAGGATAGAATAACGGTTGTTGTGAGTAATAGTAGCCTTGTTCGAATGGCATCCGGGAAGTACCCTGAACAACTCCGAAAAGGAGAGTGGCCAATTTCTGGCCTCTTGTCAGCGTATTTCATTGCCAGTTTATCTTTCCTACATATGTTGAGGTGAGTCCAACTATAAAAATATATTACTTGTTTCCTTGCGAGAATAAGCAGCCGAGAATAATTGCTGCAAGTCAGATACCATTTAGTGTTATTTTAAGTAAAAAGGGAGTTTTAATGCGCTTGTATGGTCAGCCCTGAAGCTGTATAATCTGAAATAATGATGGAACAATAATAGATTGATCTTGGTTAAGGATAGAATTTGAAGAAAATGCGCAAATCATTATAGAAGGATGCTGGCATGAATTAGTCATTTTTTTTTCGCATGCGGATGCGGATGCGGAACTGCGTAAGTGTATATAGGATGTTTGATTTCAATATTCCGCGTGATCGGTCATGTTTGAATTTATATATATATTATTATATATATATAATTATATATGTTATATTATATATTTAATTATAATATATATTTATTAATATTATATTATATATATTATTTTATATTAATATTATATATTTTAATATATATATTATTATCATATATCATATTATATATATATATATTAATATATTATATTATTTAATTATATATTATATATATATTTCTGAGTTTAGCCCACAATCTATTAATATAATTGTATAACCAGGGGTGGCGGGACGGGACCCAAACTCAAAATGCACCACACCTACAACCCTCTTTTCGCGCGCGCAAACCATTTCGGCCCTTAATGAAGAGATTATAATACATAATGGATTAATAATAATATACTTTTATTCCCACTAGTATTACTGAAATTCAATATATTTTTTAAGGTTGTTGACTTGAGAAACAATCAATTTTTTTTCCTGCCTTTTCTGCTGAGAGACTGTATTACTCTTTTCACCATATGCCCCAAATTAGCTAAATATTACTCTCTCTACACTTGGAACACTAGATTGGAGGATTGCCCATAAGTATTTTCCTTACAAAAGTTTTATCCTCAAGCGTGGGTAATTTTATTTACATTTTGTTTATAACTTTCCAACCATACTGATATATAATTTATCATTTGTATCTGTCGCTTTTCTTGTAGAATAGTTTTCAATCATTTGCACTACATCTTACGAGTAATTTTATAGCGCTATGTTTTCTATCATCCACTGCACCTCACTGCCGACTGGTAGAGAGAGTATTTTTCTCCTGGTCCGTGATCTGTATATTGATTTTATCTTCGTAGATGAATGGCTTGTTGGTTCTGTTTAGAATGTCGCTTTTTGCACTCTTTAATGGGTGTGCTGGTATTAATAGATCTCTGTCGGATTAAGTTTTTCAACTGCCTGAATCACAAAGTGACGATTTAAACTGTGTTTTTTCTTGCGTTGATGATATTTCTGCTGGTACATAAAACTTGCCTTTAGATTAGAGCTGGGATCTAAGTAAGTTGCAAATAGTATGAGGCGTCATGAGTAATATTTGCCATCATCTTATATTTGAACCAAAGCTGTTTTTTCATTACGCTCTTGTGTTCTTATTACATCTTTCATTCTTTGTATAACTCCCTGCTTTTGATTATTAGCATTTGAAGATTGTTGTTTACTAATCCTTCCTGTTCTTCTCTGAGCGTCGAGATTAATGGGTATTGACGAGATCGGAGACAGACTTGTAGAGGAGCATCTGTGTATTTTTGTTTTTTGGTATGTAGTCGTCAATGATTTTAGGTACCCTAATGGCAGTTATCTGCCATATTTATGTTATCATTATTCACACATTTAGTAAGGAACCTGTTGACTTTTGGATATACAAACTGGCGTACAAGCGAACGGGTATTCCGAAGTCAATGTGAGTCCATTTTCTTCTTCTCATTCTTGAAAGGTGTACTATTCCAGAGTGTTGAACTTACGTCTTGACTGTTACAATTGACTCAAATATATTATGAAACTTCATGTCTACTGTGTATGGAGAGTTCGTCTATATTTTAGTAGCAGTTTTCAAGTTCTCGATCCCAGTTCCGCAGTTGGAGGTCATGAGTTTGAGCGTTCGCATAATTCTCTCCATTCTGTAGATGTGTATTATAGAAATGATTTCTTCTTATCAATGCTTATCATCGACTGATGGAAATATTCCGCGCTAACGAGTCCGTCAGGTATATTATCTTGGTGACGCGTCATGTTGGATGTCGGGATCATGTTTATATAGTATAAAATGTGCTGTGATTCGATGCGGATGTGTACCGAGAATCCGATGTCAACGTCACTGATGCATATATCAAGTCATCTGCCGGCTCATATTGAGATAGTTCGGCTGTGAAATATAGAAGCATAGGGGGGATTATGCGGGTATGGGGCCATACCATGGAGTGGTCGGAGCCCTATGGAACCAAGACAGCAGAGGCGGCGAGCTTCACTTGTGGTTTTCCGTGTTTTGGTTTTAAGGCCTGTCAGGAGATATTATTACTTTATAGGAGTAGAACCTTCGTGCATCACTTGATTTTCTAGCTGGGGCCATATAGAACGACTAGTGAATGATTTGGCCTTGCCTTAACTCTAAGGCAGCCTAGATATTGGCTTGATTTTGGAGAGTAGATGTGTCAGAGACCAAGGCGAAGTGGTGGGTTGAGCAGGAGAATAAACGCATGTGGTTCTCTGTTATCCTCACATCCGTATGAGTAAAGGGCAGTATCCTTTTTGTAATAGGGATATTAAGAACCAATTAAGTAGGTTTTGGTAACGTGTTACTGGCAACTGGCATATAGTATCTGAGTGTTATTTGCTGAAGCACCGTCCTGTGTCAGAATCAGGTGTCAGGGTTCTATACGGTATCTGAGGGAGTTTTACTGATAAATACAGAGATTTACACTGTTTGTGTATCACATGATGTGTTATTTTTACTTGCTTAAAGAAGTTGAGAGTGTGTCATCAATTGGTCGAAGTTTCGATTATGGCTTTAGTGGAGTGGAGACGAATTCGGACAGTCTCCAGTGAGATACGGATCGCCTCGTTTTGTATGGGACTTCAACAGATGCAGTAGAGTAGGCGGGCGCTGACCATATACTACTACAGCCATTATGTCATTGCTTTTTCGATCCGAACATGAGGGCGTTTGCGATTATATTAAGGGTGATCGCTATAATGGTGACTATCGATCAGGGCGCCATATATTTGAGGCAAGATACGTCATATAGCGTTCAACTGCGAGTGACAAGTTTTTCCGGTGATTATATATGATTGTTATTTATGTGTTAGGGGTCTATTTTTTTCGATGGCACTAGTCTAGATATTTTGACTCTGGTTGTAATTTTATGGAGCTAGGTAATAGGGGCGCCATTAAGGTAGTGTTCGCTTCTTGGATTATGAATTGGCAGGTGTTTTTGCCTGGCCGATTCCCGTGTCTTTCTTGTAAAAATGCCGCCCTGCTGAGTTTGTTCTTGGTGGTGAGAGAAATTGGCAGCCTGGCCCATTTGCGTGAAATATTTCTTCTAATTACGCTAGTTGGATTTTGGAGTTTCTGCCCGGCTTCACTGCATGTAAGCGGTCAGCCCGTGGCACTCTCTTGGGCCTGTATAGTTAAGATGGCTAGGTTGTAATGAATTTCAGTACATAGAGTAGAACATTGACAGTCGCATTGGTAAGAAATATGTGAGGTCAACCCATATCTGCATTAAATGCGAGAGCAAAATAGTAGTACGCTTAAAACACTACCCTGCGGACGCCTTCATCCAGGTAAAAGTGGCGTGAACAGAAATAATATAGAAGCACTGGAATCCTGGATGAGCGCATCTTGTGTTGCACTAAAAGGGCGATAAATTGATGAAGAAGGTCGCTACGATGGAGTTTTTCTTGTCCGGCGGGAAAACCAATCTAATTTGGTAGTTTCTAACGGTTTAAGGAGATGCATTTGCCTCCACGTATGTGTTGTACTACGCTTTTTTCAAATGTGTTCGAACAATAGAGCACTCCAATCCTATGACGCATAACTCACAGTTTGGAAGGCTTCCCGGATGGCATATCATGGTCTACGGACTTATTTCATCAATGTGGGTCCGGCATGTGCGGACCGTACTCGATTTCTTGTCGCAGAAACCCAAACTTGGAAGTTTGAGTAACCGCTTTGACGGCTCTCCAGAATATGGGAAGCGTTATATGCGGACCAGATACCATTGTTCTTCGTCTAGTAAGTGTTCAGGAAGTGAAACAGGTTGCGATTGTATGAATTGTGTCTTGGTTGTCCTGTGACCACTTTTTTCTGTATTCTTTTTCATCTTAGGTTTGGTTTGATGAATTTTACTAATAAGCTTGTTCAGTTTCTGCTATAAATAGAGGGAAGAGATTCGAATCCAGACTTTCTCGTTATGATTTCATTTAACCATGTCTCATCATAAGCTGAGTTCTGATGCCACTTTTGGAGATGGTGATATGACGGGGAGCCATGATTGGGTACGAATAATCAATTGTTCTGGACCAAAGGGCACCGCCTTGCTATTTGGCAAGCTACGTTTTGAGTATCTGACTGCAATTTCAGGTTGTGTATAGAGTTGTTATGTTAAGTCCATGCTTTTCCTTTCGTGCTGTTGAGAACGTTAGCCTAGGTAGTGGCTTGTGGTAGTTCTCATGTGATTTTGATAAGGCTTTTCAGGGTTGTGAGCGGACATGTATAGCATCGAATAGGCTGCGCTTAGATAACGCATTCTCTCGCTAGCTAGGCATCCGGCGGTAGTTGTTATGGATTGATCGGTATACAGCTTATATCGAGCCCATAACGGAGGCTGTGGGTGAGGAGTTATAGTTGGATCTGCTTGACTCTCGAGCATATTTTTCTGTGTATATCTTTTCACTATTATGGAAGGGTGTAAGTTTTGGTTGTGTGAGTTATCTGATGTGCGCGAATTTATGTTTATAGTTGCGAGAATATGATTTGTTTACGTGTTTGACTGATTAATATACGCGAGATTCTACGCTGCGGCTGCTTTTATAATATAATCATTAAGTTTGAAGTGTGGTACGGTCTTTTTGTAATTGCTGATAGAATAGTTTATCTCCTTCTCTCTGAGTTGCTTATGTGCGCAACATCCTTGAGACCAACCATAAGTGGGTTGCCCGACCCGCCTGCCTGAAGGAAGACTGCGGGATTGCAAAGCTTCCCCGCTTGTCCGTAGATGGACTTTTATTTAAGAGAAGGAACAATGGCATCATTAACAGCTGGAAAATCGGTTATTGAAAGGTAGTAAGAGGGATATATGCTGATGGCCTGATAAAAATTTAGAGCTACCACTTACCGCTCGATCCTATACGCCAGCTGGTGAAGATTGGGTTTTTTTGCATTTGGGCTTGGAACTATAAGACTCATTTAAAGCTATTGGGTTATGATCACTGCTCACTGCCGTATATATAATAATCAAAGCGGGATCCATATAGAAATGGCGATCCTATAAGGTGAAGGGAGCATAATAATAGGATAATATCAATACTACGAAAAGTTGATGGTTGTATTATACTTCATAATGTATAGGGATGCCATGTGTTTTAAGAGCATTCCAAGGGATAATTAGGGGTTAGGAGATCTATTTATAAAGTAATAATTCTTGGACTTGTAAGACTAGAGTCCACCTCACATATAGGGGTGCTGGAAGTTGAAGTCATCTAGTATAATTACAACCGGAGTAAGGGAAGCTGTTTTAATAAAAGATCATCACTTAAGATACGACCTTAGTTAAATTCACACTATCTCGGTTAGACTATATAATATTGAGAATAAATATTATTAGTATGTCGATGGAACAAGTGAATTTCATTAGCCTGGTATAATACTTAGTCATTGAAGTTTTGGTTATGGAGAGGGGTTCAATGGGGATATAGGGATAGATTTGTTGAAATGAGATATTATCCTATAAGCACGCCCTTCCCAATCATTAAGTCACCTATATATTCTTTCTATAATAGAAAGTTATAACGGCGATTTTATGATTCAGATGGTTTGAAATAGAAGTCACGTATGACATAGTCCAATCGGTCCTATGTCAAAACATATACATCTTGGTGTACTATATGTTTATTTATTAACAATGTATTTCTTCGAAATATTAGAGTAATAGCCAGCGACAATTCCATATGAAAGGATATAAGTATTAGTCCATTGATGAGTTATTGAATATTAGTAATGTGTTAGAGTCTATCATTAGAGATCAATTATTTGTAACTCTTATTGCTGGGGAGTAATGTGGATGGTGGGTTCAGTAAATTGAAGAGGGAAGGTTGAGAAGTAGGTGTCTCGTAGCGAGGTAGGGTATACTAAACAGGGGGTAAAGAGTATAGTAATTCATTAACTACCGAAGTAATTTAGGTATGTAATTGACCTCTTTTAGGGTGAAGTTTTATCTAAGATCTTTAAATTTGGTATGAATAGAAGCTTTCTTATATTTATATTTTTTTTTTTATTTTTTTTATTTTTTTTTTTTATTATTATTTATTATTATATTATTTATTATATTTATATATTATATAATTTTTTAAATATTATATATGAATATATATTTATATATTTATTATATAATATATATATATTATATTTATTATATATTATATATAAAATTATATTTATATTATTATATATATATATAGTAAAAATATATATATATATATATATATATATACACCATGAATGCGAGATAAGTTGAATTCAACCATAATATCCCAACTAGTTATGTAATGATGGGTTTGAGTTAATGGTTTAATAATAGAAGGGCCTAATTATCGTTAAAATGCTATACATAAATATTATAGTTATAAGAGAGTCGTTATCATAAGTAATCAGCGCTGGCATAAGTCAGTATTAAATCTAAAGAGAAATTAAGTTAGGAGGGAAAATAGAGTTTGTTTCCATGTAGATTAATGGGAATGAGTAAGGTGTAAAACCTAGAAGGGTATTGATCTTTGAGAATAGTGATTGGGTTATTATTTGTTATAAGACATAATCGAATTTAATCCAATAGGATATCCCTATGTAAATTGGTACGGTCTGTTCCTAAATGGAGAATTTCCAGTACTTATTTTCATCTATGATAATGATGATTTTAGGGAAAATATTTGGGGTCAGTTTCATTCTTTTAATGGGAACCTCTGGGTCTATCTTCATGCCTCCAAAAGACCTCAGATACGCTTAGATGTCGTTTATTGGTAATACGTTTATACTCTGTAGTATTGAAATATCCAGTATTTTTCCATTCACGTACCTTTTCTACGTAAGAGATGCAGGAAGCAATTAGAAAGAGGATATGGGTCATCGCATCTAAGACATCTAACAATTTGTGGAGCTGTATTCCAATTCAATCATTCTCTAATGGTAGTTATAGATATTCCTTATATGAGAGTTAGCTGATATAAATAGGAAATTCGGTGAGAGTAAGAGTTATAGGAGTCGATAAGAAGCTAGAGTACTGTCTTTGATATAGACTATTAGATGTGTTTGGTTGGTGAGTATTGATTCAATATATGCTGGTGAATATTTAGATTGGGTACAGTCTTTATTTGATGCACCTTTATTTGTAATTTTTAGTTTTCAGAAGTAGACTTAGCGAAGGTCTCTTCTGAGTTATTTGCATTTTTTACAATCTAGCGGGTTCTTGTAGTTTTTTGTTTAAAAATTTATCATTTTTTTCTATATTTAATTATTTATATACTGAAGATCTGTGAAAAAAACTATTCTTTTCTGTGTTTTTTGAAACATCTTTTCCAGGTGATTTTCAAGTTAGTATTGTGTTCTAATTGCCGATAATAAGTGACAAAGAAACCGTTATCCTCTTGCATTAAAAGTATTTAGTAGAACCTAAATTTTGAGTGAGTATGGGACTGTGTGTCTTTGGCAGGGAATGTTTTTCCAATATTTTTATGTTATGGATGCCAGCTTAGTGTTCAAGTTTGCTAGTTTATTGTTGAGTAAAGTTAATACTTTCGTTTTTATTTTTGTTTGTTTTTGCGTTGAGTCGTAGTTTCGGATGGGGGGGGTGGTACGTGATTGCTGTATTATTATATATATAATCTACCTAGTCGTATAGAACAAGTGAAAGCTGTATCCTAAACGGGTAGCAATCCTATCAGGGCTGCTTCTGTACTCTTTGAGAAGTTTGTAAATAGTGTGGGTCAGTACATGGTTAAGTACAACAGAATTTGCAGTTACATGCCTGAGTTTCAATTAGGATATATTAATGATGAGAGTAGTGTTCTATTTTAAGTGATAGGGTTGTTGTTGGCGAATTAACATCAGCGGGAGCGTGGAGGAGCTGTAATTGTGCGTAAAAATGATTTTGTATTTGTCTATAATTTCCTTGAGCTGGCGTTATAGCAATCCTCTTCCTGTAATCAAATTATTTGTGTTATGGTACATTTAGCTTCTAAAAACCTCCTGTCAATTCATAGGTATAAGTACGGTAAGGCATTTGAAAGAGGTAATGTACACTGTGGGGTCCTTTACAGTTCCTGCAGTTAGGGGTATTTTCACAAGGAGTGTGAAATATAATTTTCTCCGCAGATTTGCATATTGTCATCCTTAGTTACCCATAGTCAATATTTTTTCACCAGTGGATTGTTCAAACCTAATGTTGATCATTTGTAACATGCAATTTATACAGTCTGGGTCGAGGATAAACTAGTCGAACACTTGTCCACTTTGTGAACCTACTATTATATTGACCTTTGTAGTGATGGAATATAGAGGGTAAATTTTTAATAGTCAGCATATAAACGTAGGGATTTATGTGTTTTATTATTTGTCCTAACGGAGTTATTTCCCGCGAGTGGGGAAATAATCATATAAACGTTTGTAACGGTAAAAATTTCTTTTTCTGTTGAATAGTTTCTCTACTCAAACAATGACAGCTGTATCTCCACGTCCTATATGACATGCAGGACACAAACATGAATGAAATAGTTTGACCTCTTTTAGATGTAGTTTCTTATTTCATTCAGGCGTAAGATAATATATATGATGGAATATTTGCGAGAGACGTAAAGGATGAAAAATGTGAAATTTTAGATTCCGTTAGTCAAGCTTTTATCCGTAGAATGGTAGCCATCCTCATTCTAATGTGATACACTGGAGGGTCTTTCAACTCCTAAGGACTTTTCAATAGTACCTAACCTACTTGAGAAGAATGGTTCTTAATGCTCAGTAATGTAGCTTTGGAGGTAGTTAGGATTCTGCATGTTGTAAATGATGCGTTTGCATGTATATGTCTGCTGAAACATTTCCATGATAAGGGTAGCATTAATGGAGTAAACGAAGAGTCATAACGACCTATTTCGGTGTAGCAACCTTCATGCAGCATTTTCCCGGAAGCAGTTGGATCTGCATCTAAGTTGTTTTGAGTTTAATGCAGCACGATATCGATGATAATTTTATTATGCAAATTGACCCTCCTAGGTGTATGATAAGTAAATGGAGCAAAGCTACGGGGTAGTCAGGGTCTATGATAGGTAGTAAGGGACCATGGTAATGGCTCTATGTGATACGGATACCTATATGATTGTGAATGACTGATGCGAATAACTATACTATGGTTATGAATGCGGATGATCGGATGTGACACACTGTAATTTAGCTGCTCAATTTCATTATAGCGTTTTTCACAGATAGAGCAATATTTTAGCCTTGCCCGTCATTGGGTTTCCCCTCGGTTTGGGCCCACCTTTTTCTCTCCTTCTTCCCTCGCTGTTGTATCACAGCACGATGACTATTCTATTATTTAAACACGCACAAATGTTATGTTTATCTCTATTTACTTTATATTCTACTACTATGGAACTGGGTCTCTGTGAAATAGGCACAATTTTATTAGTCATTTAAAGACAACGCTAGTGATTAATCCTTCTCTCCCACAGCAGGTTCCAACTAGTCCAGAGACCCACACAACCACCCGAACCCCACCCCGTAGGGTGGGGCTGTGGATGTGGCCTCGGAAAGATCCTCCCCGAAAACTTTTACGTGGGTGGCCCACGCCGCGTACCACACGGCACTATGCCTTCGCGTAAAGTCCTAAATTATACACACAAAGTGCAGAACAGCCTCCATGAGTGGTTAGCAAAGGTTCTAGTTCCTTACAATTGGGCGGCCCGGTCAAAGGTGAGCTTAAATGACCGGTTTTTCAACGGTAACCCTCATCCACGGGGAGGAAGTGTGGGGTGAACTTAAAACCCCATGCAGGAAGAGGAAACCGGATAGCCGTGGGGCTGTGGTGGGAAAAAGGGAGGGCAACCTTTATATAAATGATTAAAGGGACTAATGGGTGAGAATTCAAAAAAATAAAAAATAAAAAAAAAATAATAAAAAATATATAGAAATGTGAAAAAGAAGGTGGATTGAAAAGACGGAAATTTATGAAAAATGAGGGGAAAGAAAAGAAGGTTGAAAGGTAATGCACGTGACCAATGTTAATGCACGATGACAACAATGCACATACATCTCGTTGGGGGACGGAAAGGGACCACGATAATAGACCCTTCTCATTGGTCTCACCGCTATATCATGCAATGGTTTATAAACAAGAACATAAACACTATGAGAATCAATACACCCTTTCCCTGGCATATATATATATATATATATGATATGTAGTAACTTTACTGAGAATGAGATTATATTTCCAATATAGCTTATATTATTATATTTTTATACTAGAAAATATTCTTCCTGAAGAATATTATAATAATGAATATATTTAGGAGGGAGATTCATCAATATTCTTTATTATATGACTTGGAGTATATTTTTATACTACTTAATATATAGACATTATTCTTATTTTTATATCCTATCTCTATGGTAATATGTAAACAGAGTATTTATGTAGCTTAGTGTGCGGTGGTCATATGGCTATTCAACCATTACATTGGATATAAGATCACAAGCAAAATGTAACGAACTAAATAAGTAAAACGGAGGAAAAATAAACGAAGGAGTTGATTTTCGGATGGTGCGCTACACGTAAATAAGATTAGTAGATTTCCGTTATCGTGCCGTTCTTTGGTTGCACCGCGGTGGCTGTTTTATTCTTCCGCTGCTCAAAAAACTAATTCCGTAGTAAGCGGATCGGTGCCGTCACATGTCTCGTCTCTTCGTAATGCTTACTCTCTTGTCGTCTCTGCCTTTCCCTCTATTTCGTCTTCCTCTCTCCCTCTCATCTCTCTCTCTTCTTCCTGCGTGTACACTCTATAAGAGTGTATTATAATATGGGGTTTTGGAGTATTATTACGGGATAGAGAAGTTGTCTGTATAGTATATAATATGAATTATATGTTGTATGTCTTCGTTAGATAACGTTGTCTGCCTATCTATAGATTTTCGGTATATGTTAACTTAAACACTACGAATCATAATACATTTAATAATCTGCTATATATTATATAGTCTGCTTTTACCTACTCATGTAATATATTATGTTAGATATACATATCTCATTACTCTATATATATATATATTTGTATTACTTCATATATATATTTATATTTATCTTATTTATATAATTAATATATATATTATAATTTATTCTTATTTATTTATATTATTTAATTAATTCTTACAAACCTGTTATTCTTTTTGCTGCCTCTTCTTTTATTCTTCTTTTATTTATTGATTATATTATTTATTTACTTATTATTAATAATTTAATTATCTATATTCTTTATTTTTATTTATAAATATCTTAATTTATTCATTTTCTGTACTGTTTTTACTTTAATTTACTCTATATATATTATATATTAAATAATCATGCAAATATATGCTACTTTGTTTGATATGGAATTATCCAAATAATCCTACTTATATATTATATTCTTACTTTTCTTACTTATGCCTCCCAGACCCCATCCAAAATTTTTACTGCTCGTAGCTTCTTCTTCTATCTTCTCTCTTTCTTTCTTCTAATTTTATTATATTCTTCTTACTCTTCTATCTGTCATATTTTATTTTTTTATTTATAATACTATTTATTATATATTATTTTTCATTATATATTAATTTATTATTATAATATTTATTATATTTATATTATTTATTACTTTACTTTATTTACTTATTATTTTCTTTTTATTAATTATTTTTATATTTATATTACTTTTTTTTTAACTTTTATATAATATATATATTATATTTTACTTTCTATTACTCTAGAATTATATTAGGTTAATTATTTTTCAAAATCCTTTAATTTCTTCTATATTTTTTATTATATTTTATAGTTGTATTTTTTTATTTTCTTTAAATAACGTATAGTATTTATTCCTTTATCTTTAGTATAATGTGCTATATTTTATATATATTATATTAATTATATTATATATAATAATAATATATATATATATAGTGTAATATATAATTTTTAATGTAAATCTTTTATTGGGAACCGTTTTTTATTGTTTATTATACTCTATGATAACTTTCCATTTTAGTAATAATATATAAGCTACTTTTATTTATTTTTCCTCATTATAATTTCTAAAATTATTTTTATTAAAGTATATACTATTATTTTAATTTTATTTACATGTTAATATTGATTTTAAAAATAAAATTTATATTGATTATTTTTAATGTCATTTGAATATTTTTGAATATATTTATAAAATCATAAATATAATTTATTATAAAATTAAAAATTAAATATTTTTAATATCTACTCATATAATTTCACCTAATATGTATAATTACTGCCAAATTTAACTTTTGTGCACGGTATTAGTATTTCACTCTAATTTTTTATATGTGTTAAAATGCGTTTATTTTTTAACAAACACCTTATTCTGCCTTTTTTCTTTTACAATTTTTTGACATTAATTCTGAATTTTTAAATTTTTATTAATTTTATTGTAATAATTACATTTATTTGACCAACTTTACAAAAAGAGATTAAGCATTATCGTAAACATTTATGAACCCGTTTGCTAAGAAAGTAGATAAGTTCTTTTCGACAATTGTCAACCCATTCGTGCTGGTATCGCACGAGTAGTCACGAGTGCAGGACGTCGTCCTCTCTCTAGATCTATTATGATACTACGTATATATTAGGAACCGACCGGGGCCCCGGCCCCGGCCCCGGCCAAAAATTCAGGAAAAAAACCGGGGTTTTTCTACCGGGGTTACTGTAAATTTACACTAATAATAGAGGGTTAATCAAAACGAAAATAAAAAAATATATTTTTGAAATTCCATTACTCGCGGTTCTGCTTTGTTTATAAACATTGAAATGCATGAGTATATTTCATAAATCAGAATACGCCTATTATAGTGGACATAATTTATTTTTTGGTATTTCTTACTATAGATTTTCAAATTAAAATTGTAGAGCGTATTATAATTTCCTTTGTCCTCGAAGATACATGAGAAAGGAATGGTATTCGAGATTGATATTGAATAATACTAAAACGAATTCGGAAAAGGAATAAATATACGATTGGTCTAACAATTATTTAATGCCGGGTATTTGTGTTATCTTAGTAAGTAATATATCAAATATTCTTCGAACGAACATCGGCAAATATTTTCCGAAACTCGTCTTTTCAAAAATTCACTCTTATTTAATTGAAAATTAATATATATATATATTATATAGCTTCATATATACAGTATATAATGAGTCATCTATACTAGAGCATATTTGCGTCCATTATATAATATAGTAACGTTAACATTTAGTTAGTATTATAATGAGATATATTATATAATAGCGAGTTATTAATCATATATATATATATATATTCAGTATTATATAATATTTTTTTTGTACTATATAGATAGAGGGGTTATTATAATTCATATATATGAGGAAATATTACCTAGAGAGATTCAGAGTATATAGGCAATATAATTTAGATTAGGTAAAGGTTCTATATTATTTGTTCAATAAGGAGTTATTATATATATTATATATATATTTTGACTAATGTATGGATTAGTTTAGTATTGTTTTAGTAGGCTATTAAGTAATATTATAATTATTAATATTTAATTTAACTATTGATGTGACTATATATAAGTAGCTGGAGTGACTTGTGATCGGTATGTATATAGATATTGATATATATATATAATGTATTTAATATTATACATTACCCCTATATATATCATTAGATATAATTTAACTATATATACTGCCCTAGTGAGCGGTGGTTACTTTGTTTATAAAATAACCCCATTTAAGAGACAGCAGCTCTGGATCATTTTCATATAGTGTTATCATATTAATACTAGAGAGTTAATAGCATGCTTGTGAGATTTTTGCATTTTTCTATGATATGAACATTACTAAGTTTTGATTTTAAATCAAAAAATTATTACATTATTTTAAAACTAAATGTTGTTATCCCAAAATGTTCATGCAGAATTCCTTTTTCATTTTTCAATTACTTAATGTACAATCAAATTAAATAATATTTGTTATAATTTTTTTTTTACTAAATTAATTTATTTTTAATGAAAAACAATTTATAATATAAGGATAAATGTCTAATTTTCGTTACAGCACGTACAACGCGAGACTATCTTACCTCAGGCTCCTAGGTAGGACTAAATGACGATTTACTTACTATCCCGATCAATTACACCTACTAGTTTATAGTGGTTAGTAATTACTAGTGTGTGATCACTGAAAATCACTATTAATTTTTCTTCATGGTGTCATTGAATAATTGCATAATATTTTTGACTAAATTTTTTCTTAAATATTAATTTCACATTTTTGGGTAATAAGAAATCATATTATCTTAACTTTCAACCGGATGCTTATTTGTAGGTTATGTTACTTACCTTAATATAATAATTATTTCAAAAGGATTCCATGATTATGCGATGGTTCCATTTTTAATATTTTTCTGATCATCTTTTATATTGTTGATAATATTGATTAAAGAGTGGCCATGTGTTACGTTACCTTATAGACTTGTTAGAGCTTAGATATATTATATTGATGTCAACTTTGTGCAGGTCATCATGTTAGTTGAATTTTCTCTTGCAAATCTATGGTTCCACTATATTAAAAATTGTTTTTATTGCTATTATTGCAGTGGGAGATATGAATGAATATATCAAGCTTTGGGGGAGATTATTCTTTCGTTTTTGTGTAGGGTTTGAGATAATTGTTTAATTTTAAGGTAATGAATATGTTATTTGATGGAATGTAATCGTCACATTATCTAATCCATAAACTATTTGTTTAATATAAACATATAATAAAATAATGAATAATAAATAATTTCTATTAGTTTCCATATTAATATATTACCTTTTTTGAGTATGGGAGACAGTGGGATCCCATACTCAGGCTGAAAGTTTTGTTTGTAATATTTGCCATAAAAATGAAAGAAGTTATGTTGTAATGAGAGAATTTAAGAGTACTTGTATTTAATATAATATGAAATACGGAATGAGCTCATCTTATTAAGCTTGCTGATAACTTCATATTATTTTTAAAATGGCAAATATATTACAAAAACTTTAGGCCTGAGTATGGGATCCCACTGTCTCCCCATACTCAGTAACATATATATGGAACTAACAGAATGTTTATTATCATATATTTACCCACCCTTATTAAACAAATAGTTATATGATTAAGATATGTTAAGATACATTTTTGTTCCTACTCACCTCATAACACAACCTATATGAATGTCCTATTAACATTATTATAATCATGTCTTATTATACATCCTCAGTATCAGTATTAATTCGATAGAAGTAAGTTATAAGTAAGGGATTCTCGGCGTGTCCTGGGCCTCACCGTCAGTAGCTGCCCAGTTCCATGGAAACCTTTACCTTAGAGGCTTTTTATTGAGGCCCAAATTAATTATATCAACTGACCATTGTACCTTATTTTGGGCCCTTTGTAATTTTTTGGCACCTTAATTTTACCCCCCTATTTTTGCCTCCATCCCGCTCCACCCTAATTTTTGAGAACCCTCTTTTTTTTTTTTTTTTTTCAGATTAACTATAAGTTACGTTTTATTTATTAAGTTTTTTGTGTAGTTATTGATTTTGTTCATGTTTTCTTTCATTAGACTCTTATTTTTATTTTTTTTTTAAAAGGGCACCAACCTTCGTTGTTTTTTCCATTGCTGATTACCGCCATTTGTTTTATAAATCGTTTTGTTAATCAATATGTTACATATATTTTCAATCTGTCGCCCTTTCGTGGGTATGAATCGCAAATTCAATTACTGTCCACCTGTATTTTATGACCAATCGTCGCGTTTTTTAACAAATCCGCATCGCCTCCCACGGCCCGAATCGCCTACAAAGCGCTTGAAGTACATTGAGAAACTGACAAATTCGTAGCAAAGAAAACGCGAGCATCACTAGCACCAGCATCCGCACTTTCAACCAAGCCGGATAGTTTTTTTTTTTTCGAATGTTTCGACTAATCCTCGTTTATTTTCTATAACTTATGTAATGTATTTTAATATCACATACTGAATACATTCCATAGATAACACATACACTCCCCTTAACTATCACACGCACTCATTACATCCACAGAGTCCTTCCCTCCTACCTTATCACGTTATTATTCACTCGTAATCTTCCTTATAAACATCTATTTTATCCATTCTAACCGTTAGACTGATTTTATCGTACTGTTAGCTCTCCAAAGGTCTTCCCAATCCCCTTATAATATATTCCTATAAATTTAATTCAATTGAATCTATTTTCTAAAATTTTGCAGTTTTTTATCACACTTTATATATATATTTAATTAGTATATATTATATACTATTATATTTATATATAATATATTATATTATATAATAATTATATTATATATAATTTATTAATATTAATATATAATATTAGTATATATATTATAATTATATATATATATTTATATAAATTATTATTAATTATATATTATATAATAATATATATATAGTTTGCTACTTTAGTACTCTTTACTGGATAGGTTTACCACGTGGTTTTAATCCTGAACCACTCTATGGTGCATAATATCTTTATAAGGGATGGTAATTCGCCACAATGTCCATTTATTATATACTATCTATATAAACTAGCATATTGTATTAACTTATAATGCATCTAGATAACGTTTGCGCCATTACATGTATATTATATTTACAATGCGTCATATGCGACATATAAACATCATACGATCTTACTGATGCGATATTTAATCCTACATACCTACACCAAAAGATATAAACAAAGTGATAATTGTGGGATTTTAAAAAAAAATGTGACTATAATATACCTAAGTCCACTGAGAAGCTTGGTTAAACTTACGACCCGTAGGCGGCTAATCCCTACCTACAGGAAGTCATTACTATATTTAGTACGATTGCTGACTTACTTTATACTGTGGAGACTTCGCACGCGGTACTTAGAATGTCCACTACTATACATATACAAACATGTTACTTAATATATAAAGCATAACTCTTATGAAATTGAGTACAATTTATGATATGGAATGACAGTTCCTATGTCCATATTAATATATAGATGTTTTAGAGCGCATTTTTTCGTATGTCTGAATTTTTATGATATATATTATATTATCTTTTTATATTTTTATATTTTTTATTTTATATACTTTGGCCGCCCCTAACTACAGAAAATATTATATATTACGATAGGTTTTGCATGAGCATGATTATAATATATTTATTTATTTATCTCAGAATAAAATAAATAAATGAATGTTTGGTATATATATATATAAAAATATTTTATTAATGATATAACTACCATATATATATATTTGAGGAGATATACAACGAGAGAGAGAGTAAAATTCTGCTTCATTACGCATTACTACTAACTCATACTATTATAACTATTGACTTATCACTAACTCACACTATTTCTACACACCACCATACACACGATCCTCCGTTCGAGTTTAAGATCTACGCTTAAACCACACATCACACACTCCTCGATATGGTTTTCTTAGCGTCTATTGACATCACACATCATTTTACATCTCTACGCGAGAGTATCTTTTACATCTACCACATCTTGCACGCGCTATACAACACATGCCTGAACATCACATTACCCGCCTATATACACACACCACCCATTACGACCCTGCCATGGATACATACACAAACCCTACGCTCACACCTACTACCCAACGTCTACACAAACTATTGAACACTTATTGCACTGACACACTGCAACCACCCGCTAAGGACTATATAATTATTTCAAGCGAGCGCACTACCAGCATACGACTACGGCTTAGTTATAACACTGACTCACCTAACAGCATAGGAATTACGCTCAATCCTATATCATATACACACAAACACACATACCTAGACACCTATCAAACCCGTGTACCCTTTGATTACATAATAACTCCGGTAGCTCACATTTTTTTCACCTTACATTCCTACAATGTTCACACTACACTACACACGATCACTATTATATATGTGTATAATTATTTGAGATAGGTATATAGTTAATATATGTTTATATATATATATTTTAGATATATATAGCGTATTATAGATAGTATATACTTATTACATATATATGTAATAATATATAATATGATATCCTCGATATAATAGATATTAACGTATATATATTATTACACCTTTTACTATAAAATAAAAATAAGAGAATCATGTATTAGTGTGAGACAACGGTTAAATTCCAGAGGAGCGTGATATGGGGTAAAGCTCTACGCCGCGCATTAATATCACGATTTGATTGAGTCGAAGTACTGAAGAGTCGCTATAAGTAATAATCTACTCTCGTAAAATCAGGAATAAGACTAGAGACAATACATTAAATATAGAAATCTATTTAGAAGTAACCATTGGGTAATGAAAAAGAAGGAGGAATGGAGAAAAGGAAGAAGAGAGAGAGAATCCTCAAAGTGTCTGAGATATATAGAGTCATTTGAATTTTACTCAGACTATACGGAAATTGTTGGAGTTAGACCGATTGTTGAGAGCAGTTAACATACCTTAAGCAAGTAGAATCGAGTAATCAATAGAGGTGTGACCTAACTCTAAGGATTAGCTGTGTGTCTTTTGTTTTACTCGCTTTACTGCTTTAAAAACTCATGTTTCAGTACATAGGCGTTTGAGTGCATAGTGAGGAAACTGCTTAACTCACATATTTATTAAAAATTACATACCTTAAACAGTAAATCAGTACCAACGCCGAACTTAGGTGTTACATTAGCAACAAAGCGGTTAGTATAGCCTTTTAAGTGTTAGCCTAGCTTTAGCTGCTTTAAGCTCATTTGCTGTGAGCGTGGCTCTTCAACTCACACAGTTCCTTACTGGGCTTTAGAGCTCATATATTTTATTAACATTTGACATACCTTAAAGCAGTAAATCAGCTAAATCAATAGAGGTGTTACAGAACAACAAGGGGCTTAAGGGGATTAGTAGGGCTTTGTTTTACTGTTTTACTGCTTTAACTCATGTTTTAACTGCTTTAACTCATGTTTACTGCTTTAACTATATGTTTTACTGCTTTAAAATCTCATATATTATTAACATTACATACCTTAAAGCAGTAAATCAAGGTGACCTCCAATCATCCCTAACCCAAGGAGGGATTAGTATTGCTTTTGTTTTATGCTTTACTGCTTTAACCATGTTTTTACTGCTTTAAACTCATGTTTTACTGTTAACTCATATGTTTTACTGATTTTAACTCATGTTTAGCGTGGGCGTTGTAGACGTGGGTGTTTTTGGAGGCTGCTGGTTGGAACTGCGTATGTTTTAGGCGTGGCGTGGGGGGTTAGGACGTGCATATGGGTTGTGTGACTGGGGCTGTGGTGTTAAGGACTCATGATAGTTGGGTGAGTTAACAGTTAGTGTTTTGTTGAATTTGTTTTTAATAAATTTTTATTTTTTATTATTATTTTAATTTATTTTTATTATTATTTTGTATTAGTGTTGGATTGGTTTAATAGTTATACGTTAGTGTTATGGTTACTTCTGGCCCTAGGTTGTGAGGTTATGGAGAGTTGTAAGGAACAGCAGCACATGGTCGACGGGATGACACGTGAGTCAGGCAGGTTCACTTGAACTTTAATTACCCATAGACACTTACATTTAGACTTATACACACGCGTGTCACAGCACACAGCAGCGACACGTGGGGGGGGCGGAGGGGCGGGGGGGGGGGGGGGGGGGGATCTAGGGGGGGAGAGCTCTCAATTCAAGGTATGTGAGGGGTAGGGGGGGTAGGGGGAGCGACAGGCACGACACGACACGACGATTACACTTATAGGCAGGGGGCTAGCATTGGCCGAGGTAGATGAACTTATACACACATTGCACTAATGACACTGTAGCATTTGGAGCCAATGCACTACATTAACACTTACACACATACACATACACATGAACACTCATACACACACAGATTTACTAACACACGCAGATTTACTTACACTGCACGAGGGGGCGATTTAACTTACACCACACAACAGATTTAGCGTTGACAGCCACAAGATTACTTACCATACAGATTTACTTACACACATATGAAGCAAGTGGGTCTACTGTAGCAGCTCCGGACACACAGATTGGTACTTACACACACACACGCAGCACACAACACACACCCCACACACACGCAGGCACGGTGGCACTAGCGCATATAAGGTGATAATTTTATTGAGAAACGATTTGGTATGGTTTGTGAGATGAGGACACGTACGTTTAATATGTAACTCATCAAGATATAACTAAATTATTGTTAAGAGTGTGGGCTTGAAAACTTGTCTAGTAATGTAAATCAATCATTATCTTTTGAAACAAAGAATTATTATTAAGCGGTGGTTAATGTGGGGGACTGTTTGTTGGTTTAGTAAATTTTAGTGTAACTATCAAGTTTTAAAATGAGTTTTTCTAGGAGAATTTCTGAATTGTTTTTATTAAAGAAACATATATTTTAACGTTAAGCGCTAAAGCAATATAAGTCAGGTAAATCAGTAAGGTCAGCCCCTAGAACCCCTTCTACACCAAGCTATGCACGTTTTGTTCATTGACTTGAGCTGCTTTTACATCATCTTTAACATGTAATAAGTATAAAATAACAAATAAGTTCTTCTCTGCTAGCTTGATAACATTACATGTATTTTATTAAAATCTTTCTAAGTTCTTATTAAAAATAACAATTATTCATCACTTACAAGCACATTATTTGCTGGTGATTAATAAAAATATTTCAAGTTTTTTAAAATATTTCGGATTTTCTTATTTACTTATGTTATATTATATTATATCTATGTAACACTGACAATCCATCACGAGAAAACCCACAACAACCCGGCACACTCCTTGACAGAATACGCAATGACCTTTCTCTGTAAATGGTGTTGAGAATAACAAGAACTTTAAGGCCCCTAAATTTAGGTAATCCCTTTTTTGTAGCCGGGCGATTTTTATGCTATTCCAAGGTCAAAATATATTTCAAACTGACCTTTTCTGTAAAAATGTGGTGCAAATAACTACGTTAGGCCTAAAATTTAGGCCTAAATTTAGGATAAGCCTTTTGTGTATCCAATGCTGATTTTAGCCTAATACCAGGTCAAAAGGTAATTCCAGTATACGAAACGAAACATCGTTATTATAATTGTTTTTATGCAATATATTTCAAAACTGAAACATGCTGGATCGGTAAGATCCTTTTAGCAGGTAAGAAGAAATGTTTTCCTTTACTTGTGATTGGTCCGAGTAATCCTTATCTCTCTATATGACCTCGTATGTGACTTGTCGAGAATTATCTTATTGTAAATAATACATGAAAAATAACTTTGTTCTTTATTGAATGTAATGAATGAAATGTTTCTTGTATTGAATTCAATATTCACTTTAAATTTCATTTTAATAGAGTTATTCAGACATTTTATCTGACAAATTTGTATTATTAATAAAGTTATCTGATCTGTATTACAAAAAGAAACTTTAAACTCTTAACTGAGGGGCTAATAAATAAAATTAAAAATGTTCATTCATAAGAAGAGTAAATATAAAAACAAATTGCCATCGGTTTCATAAATTTAGAACATCGTTGTAATAAATGAAAATACAAAAAATGATAAGGTAATTGGAAAAGTTTACACGTAGTATACATAAAGAAATTGTTTTTAGCGACCGGGTAGTAAATGATTAGGTACAACGGCGGGAATATCATTGGCGTACGGTTCGCACCAGATCGCGCTTGCGAGGGGCGCTATTTCGCGTTTTGCTTCATATCGTGATTCTACCTAATTAATTCTTAGTGATGAATTATTAATCTAATTCAGTGAATATTAATAATTAATTCTCTCAGTAATATTTATTATAGATCATCGATAAATTCACTTATGTCAAAGATATACACATTTACATACGATCAGATTAATATGCACTCGTTTAACAGAAAATGACTATGGTGTAGGTTTAAAAATGAGTTCTGTGGGTCTATAAAGATATAAAGCGACATAATCCATGCTCAAATACATTGTATATAAAAGAACAAAAGATCTAATTTTCAAAAGAACGATAAAAAATTTCTCTTGATCCAATCACATACGAGATATATATAACTGAATAAGGATTTGACATCGGACGGACGCGTCAGTCACAGTAAGGAAACATTATTCCCTTCTTACCTGACTTCTGAAAGGAATCTGACCGTCGGATTTTTGGACCATTGCATTCTTTATATTTTAGTATGTGAAATAATTATATTATAAAATATATAATAAACTAAAACAATGATTCTTGTCTATACTGGGAATTACCTTTTGACCTGGTATTAGGGCTAGATCGCACCGGGGTACAAATAAGGCTTATTCCTAACATTTAGAGGACCTAAATTTAGGCCTAACGTAGTTATGGCACCTTTTACAAGAAAAGGTCAGTTTGAAATATATTTATGAAAATAATAAGGCCTAAATCGCCCAGGGCTACAAAAAAGGATATTCCTAAATTTTAGGACTAAATAGTAGTTATTTCAACCACATTATAACAGAGAGAGGCTCAGTTTCGTTTTTTGTTTTCTTTTGCTAGTAGTTCGAGTGGTTCGGGTTGTTGTGTGTTTCTTGTTTCTGTGTGATGTGATTGTTCAATGTACATTTAAGATTTAAGATAATAATAAATAATAATAAAGAAAATCCGAAAATTATTTAAAAAACTTTTGAAATAATTTTTAGGTTAACATCCAGGTGCGATATAATATATAATGTAATGTGAATAATTGTTATTTTAAATAAGAACTTAGAAAGATTTTTAATAAACCACGTTTTATCTATGTGTTACATGTTTAAGCAAAGATTGAAGTACTTTAATTTCTGATGTGTATTAATTGATTTTAGATAACTTATTTATCATGGCGATTTAAAGATTGATGTAAGAAGTAGTCAATCGGAACAAAACTGTGGCATAGCTTGGTGTAGAGGGGGCCTGACCTTACCCCAGCCTCATTCTGATTTAATTTGCTTTAAGGTACGTAAAATATATGTTTTTTAATAAAATTTTCATAAAAAATTTTAGCTAAAATTATTTTAAAACTTGATAGTTTATATATGTGCATAAAGCGATTAAAAGTATTAGCTAGTGAGAGGATAGGGACATTATTAGTATCAAATAGTAATATAATGAATTGATTATTATAGAAGTTAAGAAACTTTAAAAATTAATTTTAGTTATATTTGAATGAGTTAATAAAATGTACGTGTTTAATTAAAACTATGACAACATGTTTTATAAATAAATTATACGTGTTATATTGTGTATAAGTGAGTGTGACGTGATAGGTGTGGTGTGTGTGGTGTGTGGCTGTGTGTGTGTGTGTGATAAGTAAATTGTGTGTGAATGTAAGTTAAATCTTGTAGTGTGAAGTAAATCTAGTGTGTTAAGTAAATAATACTGGTGTGTAATATAAATCTTATGTGTTAGAGTTGTATATGTAAATATGATATGTAGTGATAAGTAAATCATCCCTTTGATTAATGATCAAACCAACAAATGAATAATTATGGATTAACAGTATTCTGTTTACTTACAATTAAATTCCTATTTATACCTTTCGCCTACCGCTTAGTTCATGTTAATGAGGGAGGAGATAGATTGAACGCAAGAGAGAGAGGAAGAGAGGGAGATAGAGGGAGAAATTTTATGGTTTAGTTCCATGAATAAATTGCCTTATTAACCAAAGGCTTATTAGTTCCAACCATAAATGATGGCTCATAGGCCTTGTTTGTTTTTAATTAAAGCCCTGTTATTTATGTGTCATTAGTGATTGTAATTAATTGGACCCGAATTTTAGAAGGTGTATTATTGGAAATTATTTTACTTGCCTACTTGTTATCCAAATCATTTCTCCATACTTCTCGGTTGTTGCTATGAAATTTTGTATTGTTGTTGTTTTAAGGTCCAAGTTTCACAGCCATATACCATTGTTGGTAATTTTGTTTAGGATCTTATCCAGTCATTCATTTTCCTTTCCTCGTGTAATTGCATTAGATTTATTGATTTTAGTATAGGTAGTTATTTATATGGTGTGTTTGTTATGGAGTTATTAATACTATATATTTAAGCTATTACTTTTGGTATTATTTGAGGGATCCTTGATTAACTTTATAATATAATAACTCTTATAATCCTCAAAACTATTTCCATTATTCACAAAACTTTATTACTTATCATACTTACTTTTAATAATATATTATAAATTGACAACTGTAACTACTTAATACGAAAATAAAAATTTATTACAACTACATTATTAACCTACGATTTTCTGCTTTATATAATTAGTGTGTGTAATATAATTATATCTAATAAAAGTTACAAAGTGTATAAGAAGTTTAAATTTTGATAAATAACTCGA
Organism: Trachelipus rathkii; assembly: GCA_015478945.1. Lineage (NCBI taxonomy): Eukaryota > Metazoa > Arthropoda > Malacostraca > Isopoda > Trachelipodidae > Trachelipus > Trachelipus rathkii. Next base: position 25,034 of record JABUQX010035070.1, read on the forward strand.
ATATAATATAGTCTAATAAAGTATATTAGTACTATTAAATAATACGGTGTAATATATGGACAGAGGTATATTAGGGGATAGATAGGTGCACACTTCACACTCATATTGGGATTGTCAGGTATATTTAATGGTTTTACACACAAAGCTTATAATGGTGATTTATTCATAGCCTCACTAATAACATTTATGTGAGTTTTTTTTTTACTCCGGGAATAATATATTGAGCATACATTATGTTCTTTGAAAACAAAAACTTTAACAATGAACACAAGTTTCTCAATAAATAAAATTAATAGTGAGGTAATAATATTGACTGTATTATAGCATAATGACTTCATAACGGTAATTAATACATTACATTTCTATATGGTACATTATTAATATCTCGGTGGATTAATTTATATTGGCATAATAAGGTAATCTTAAATAGTATCCGAGTTAAGTACAAGTTATTTGATTGTGTGTGAGTAACGTGGAACTCAATCATCTATATTACCAATCTCACTATTCTTTCGTTTTATATTCAGACTCGTAATACTAATAGAACCCAGTCTCGTACACCGGGAAAACATATTGTTTACTATCACTCACAGCCATGCATGATGTCTCGTTTCGCCTCATAATTCAGTATGCAACTTGCTAAATGTAACTCTACTTTTAAGTGGGGTCTGCTCCAGCTCAGACTCCATGGCTGACGAGCTAGTGACTGACTAACGCAAAAGATGGGCACATATTAGTTCAGATTAGCCAATGCCTGTGATGATGAAGAGGGGGATCGACCGTGAGGGTGACACTACTGCATGCAATAGCACATCTTACCGTTCTGTTACACGCTCATGTGTATATCTAGACTAACATTAGAACCAAGTAACTAAATAACTTAGGACGAATTAGAGTTATACAGAGTTTATGTAAAATAATTTAAACATAATTTTTTTACTTCAAAATAGGTAAATAAATAAGTAGTTAAATAAATTAATTGTGAATCTTAAAAGCTCAGTATATAATATAATATATATTACTATATATAGTTATATCATTAACTTTATTTTATTTTTAGTGCTTAATATATATATATATATAATTATTTAATATAATTAATATTAATATTATATATATATTTGATAGTTCTTTAAGCATATTTATTAGTAATGTAGATTAAATATTTACATATATATATATATATATAATGTATCCCTATGCTTCACTTATTAAGTTTATTGCCCATCTTGTATATAATCTTCTATATATATTTGATATCTGGCCTTATGAATGTCTGAACTATAACATATATGATGCTTAGTTACAAATTAATGATAAACACACATAATAAATAATATATATAATTAATTTAATATAATTATTTATCACTACACTAATGTCACTCTCAAAACTCACATAATGTACGTTAACTTCAAACCTTTCAAGTAATAAAGCTGATGCTCCAGTCTAGCTGAAACTATTTATATACTCATTTTAAACATCAATTTAATTTTTTTCTAATATTTGTTGTCATTGGTGTAAATTGAATGTGATAATAGATGAATCATATTAGATCACTTATATTGATAAATCGTTAGTTGATAAATAATTCCTTTCTTTTTCTTTCCCATTTATTCGTGAAAATAAATATTGACTTAATTCTATCTACACTATGCTACTGATAACATACACAGAAAGTATATCAGTGACTTCATAGTACTTAAATTAGTCGCATGGGCTTGTCTGCAGGTGCCTCGTATTGAATATATACTTGTCACGGCAATAAAAGCAATCTCGTGCATTAATTTATTTCTTTGTCAATTTTTTGTGCTCTCTATATACCTTTTGCAAATTTATAGTAAATTCCTCGAAGTATAATCTTATCTTCTATAATCCTCATAGTTTAATAACAATAATTGATTAATTGTTAATACAAGTAAATTAATATAATAATACAGTTATATGTACGTATTAATGAGATAGCATAAAAGACGTAATGTATATAACGTAAATAGTATCATAGTGGAATAGGATCTATAGTGAGTGTAATCATATGTGAAGTCGCTGAATAGTAGTGAATGGTGAGAGGATCTGATATATACTCAACCCTTCACTCACAGGTAATTGTAATATACAACTTGGCCTCACTATACATGCTGTAGAAACCTTTAATACGGTGCTTATATAGGATGATAATGGTATAAAATATATACATCTAAACATATTTTTAAATAAAAGATCATTAAATGACGATGAGTTGATAATTATAATCAAGATATAATATTAATAGATCAATAGATCATAGTTGGGTATAGTATACTAATATTGTTAAGGGTGTTATAATGGTTAATTATATATAGAATACAGCGTGAGTTTGTTATTTTGAGCCTAGTGATTTACGTAGCGTTATGAGTGATCTGTTTTTAAGGGGTGGTTTAGTATCAATAAAAAGTCATAAAATGTATAATCATTTATATATATATTATATCAATAATAATATGATCTCAATTAGAATAACAATAGATCATAAATATATAGATCGAATTTATTTTTCACTTTATATAAGTATCAGTAGTTGGGGCAAGAAAACACATAAATTCAAGTGTTATGTAAATATTACATTATTTTACTAGTTTATTTTCAGGTGTATTGATATATATATCATTTAGTTTTACATGATTTTTTCGCTTTATTTTTCAAGTGATAAGTCTTTATAGGTGTTTAGTTAATAACTATATTAGGTTATTTCAATTTTATTATAATTATATTTTTAAAAATATTTATAGTAATTATTCTAAAATGAATATCATAGTAATTCTAAAAGTAGAGCTGACATTTGATGTTAACTCAGGTAAGGAATTCATGAGTTGGGGTTAGCGAAGGGCATTTCTCGAGGTGTAGGTTCATAGTATCCTTTGTGTTCGGTCTGTTTATAAGTTATGTGCAATTTGACCTTTTTAGACACTGAGTGATGTAAACTTTATACTCTCTTCATTGACTTTTTACAAGTGTAATGATATGATAGTAAAAACGATATAAATTTTATTAAATCGATAGTCTCAGTATAGATATCCTTAATTCACAGATTTAATTTTGTTTCATATAGTAATGAAGATGTCTATATATTAACACTTTACTTAACTGTAAAAGCGTAAAGCTCTTATTGTATTTTACTTTATCTAATTTAATAGAAGAATTCGTATGATATGGAAATATGTCTCACATAAGTTTATACTAGTGTACTTATAATATCTCATTAATTTTATTTATCGGTATTTTTCCATATACTTAAAATATTTATAGAAAGGTATATGTGTCAAATTATGTAGATTGACGACTATATAGTAATATCTATTTAAATAAAAGTTCAAATCTATTATAATATGTAAATAATTTATCAAGTGAGTAAGTAATGACAATGGATACTTAAAATTTGTTGAATACATTGTGCTGCCATTATATATTTCATACTATATTGCACAGTTTATATATATCAATAGTAATATACTCACAGATATGCACCCATATATACTAATATATAATCACCAGATACTATCCGTAATCTAAAACTAACTGCGATGAAAACCATTGTCAAGAATTGATAATCCGTCATTTCCAATCTGAGATTGATAAATTAAGCAAATATGTTGTTCATTTCCTCTAAATAACGTATTAATTTGCACACACTGGACCCATTAATTTTTATATGCCGCTTTCCTCGGGATAATGTCCGTATAACATTATCTGAAGTGTCCTGCAGACGTGAGTCTCATGTTGTAATCTCTGTGAACCAAGCTTGTGTCATGTAACTGAAACTTGTAATAGCAACTATTCCAACCTGACTTATAGTTGCTTCAGTATGTTCAGATGTCTTATCCCGACAGTGCACGCCGTAGGTGTTTCTGCTGGATCTCGCAGTTCTCCTGGTTCAGGAGCTGTTGCCTGTCTGTTTGTCACGTCGGAGCGTGACACGTTTTGTCTAATCTATACAGTTCCCACTTCATTATGAGAGTAGGGATCTTTGAAAGAAAAGGCTTCGAGCCTCTATGTGCTATTACATCGAAAATGTAGTATACGTCTAAGGATAGCTTACATAGGAACGTTAGGGCCTGACGTCCATATTCGATGTCACAGTTAGTGCTATAGCCTCTTGTGTTACCATGTGCTTATGGAGTGTGGGGTGTCACATTAGCAGACTGATAGAGTCCTCATTGTTGCCGAAAATAGCTACATAGAGAGAACTCTACTCTTATAACTACTAGTTTGATCGAACGTTATGACATCTTTTGAGTGCTAGGACGTGATGCAACGACGAAAGAAGGCACGGCTCGAGAGGAGTGCACGTAACTAGAAATGTAGGTTATGCTGGGTATTTGAAAATAGGACCCAGCACGCCTTCGTAGATGTGGTAGGATAGACTGTGTTTTACTAATGAATAAACATTTAGTCCGCTTCACCATTTATACACATTATGACAATTAGCACACAACGTGATCTTACTAATATGTGACATACTTATATATGGCGATCAATAGATATTAATATCTTGGTTTCCTATATTACTAATACTCAAGATGAGGGTGACCTCAAACCCCAAGAATATAAATACGTGAGGCAACATTATAAGTGCTTGATAAATATGTACAAAATACTATCCCAGAAAGTGAAGCCCGAGTGATTATAGTACCCAAATGCTCTAAGGTAGAGAGTGGTATAATGATTGACTGATAGGCCATATAAAAATAGTATACAATTATTAATAATAAATAGGATAGAAACCACTCTGAAAGTTAGCCTATTGGTGAGGTGAGTGCTCACGTAAGCTACTATTAAAATGTGCCTAATTATCATATTATCTGATTAACTATTCATAGGGGGATATAGGGATGAACAAAGGGGGGTTAGGGTAAAAAAAATATATGAACAAAGCTCATGAAGTAACGGTAGAGCAATAGGCTTCTGCTGACAAATTAGTTAAATGAATATACAAATACTATGGCACTACGAGATACACCGTATAGCATTGATGGCTAGAAATCTAAATAGTGAAAACTTAAGAGGTAGATATACCTAACTTTAAGGGGGGAACTCTCATGATATTACTTTAGCCGCCAGTGAGGTTACTGTAGTATTGCGCGAATCTAGATACTCGTAAAAGTATAAAAATAAATTAAGGAGTAGCATCTCGTATACTATTAGTGGGCAAAATATATATATACTCACGTAACAAGCGTCTATCAATAGTAACTACGTGCACTGGGTATTAAAAGCGGTCACTACGCTAGGTGTAACCCGGCAGATTGAATTGGAATCCTGTACTAATTGTTATAACATACTAGTTAAAATATTTAATATTTAAAACATTATAATTTATATATTTGAGCAACTTATTTTTATAAAGAGTGAAATAATTATTATTATAATTATTATTTGATATGAAAACAACGGAAAATCTTGCAATAATTTTATTAGGAAAATATATTTTCCTATATTTCTATACTTTAAAAATTTGCTTACATTATATATATTATAATTATTAATTTATATAGTATTATTATAGGAAGATAGTTTTTCATTAATTTTGTTAACATTAAATTTTATTATCCCAAGAATAATAGGTATATTTATAATAATAATTTTTTTTTATCATCAATATATAAGATACAAGCCTCATATTACTAATTAACTCAATTATGGAGATATATATATATAATATGTAATATATATATTATATATATAATATATATATATTAATACTATATATATATATATATATATATAATATATTATATATATATATTAATATATATAAATAATCTAATATTAATCAATATTATATTAATTATAACACATAGACATATACTTAAATACTACGTCTTAATAACCATTACTGATATTATAAGTATTATTATCATATATATATATATAATTAATGAATAAATGTGATATATTAATAGTAATATATAATATATAATTTAATTGACTATAATTAGATGGTAGTGTTAGTAAATATTAACTTATGAGAATTGTCAATTGTCAAACTTTCAAGTAATAATATATACTCTACTATAATATATTATATATACATCTATATAATATTTATAATTAATAACTATTAAGTAGTATTATATATTATATCATATCATATATCTTTTAATTATAATATATAATATCATATTACTATATATATATATATATTTATATATATATATATATATATATATTAATATAATATTATAATATACTTAATTTAATTTAAATCTAAATTAGAATAACAAATTTTTATATATTAATTTTGATTTATACAAAATAAAATATATTTAATAATTTAAATATAATTATAGTAGCTACAATCATGCTTACAAACTTGCATTATGCTAATATTCAAATTACGAATAATTTATTTTTACACAATACTATTAAAAATTTATATATTGTATAAATTTTAATCATTATAGATGTATTTTATTTACTATTAGATACGATCATGTGTATTATTATACACAAGGTGGGCTTAGTGAGTATCCCTTGAGATTCTCACAATAGTAAGGTGGACGTAGTAAAGTATAAAACAGAGAAACCCACTATCACAACGCTAGCCTAACTGTGAATACTCGTGATCAATCTACGTCATAGGATTAGAACGCAGACTCAGTATGTGGAATATATATACAGAAGGGGAAGTATTATATAAATAGCTAAGTGATAGAACGTAAAGAACAGATGAGGATATAGTGAAAGGAGTTTCCACTCTGTAAGAGAGGACAAGTGAGTATAAGGGCATCGGCTTAGTTAAAAGTAAAAGAGGTACCTACACAACAAACAAGTCTGTTAGAGGTTTATATCATATTATAACTCTTTATAATAACTCAGTATCACCTTAATTATTAAATGTCCAATTATTAATATAATCTATACTCTATCCCTTCTACTGAGAGAGACAGATTAGGGCACACTACCTATAATAGTATGAATATCATGAGGTAGTTCTGCAAGGGTGAATATGAGTATTATCTGCTAACGAAGATAAAAATCTCATTCAGCCTATACTTCGTAGCATTGAGTTGCAGGACTGTTATAGGTTTAATCATTATAGAAAAGTTAATAAGTGTAAGTTGCGTATCACTTTTGAGAGGATATAACGTTATCTCGTCTTTACAAGAAAAAGATATAGCATGATGTGAGATAAGTCATAAGCGAGTGGATAGTATTATGTGAATTAGCAGAAGGGATCAGTTTTATAGTAATTACTCCTTAGCTTTAGATCATCATCTACTATCCATAATAGCAAGGGTAGATAGCCTAGAGGCCCTACCCCAATAATAATCAAGTGAGTACACGATACTTACACATATATAAAACAATGAGATCGCCAAATACAGGTCCCTTAATAAACATAGGATAGTCACACTTGTTTCCAATGACTACATCACATAATAATAAAATTATCATAAGCAAATAAATAATATCTATCCATCTCTACTGCACAAATCCTGACAGCACAGAACACTAACCTAATTCTTTGATGGCACCACATCTAAAGCAAACCATTGTAATAGATCGTTTCCAAGACAATTTTGGTTGTTTTGTATTGCGAACCCATAAACGCAAATTGTTTTTATGTTTTCATATATCAACAATGTACACGGTGAGGAAAACTGAGCTATTGAGCCGTCTGATGGAAATAATGAAGCTGATATCGAGTTCGCTTATCTCAATGTAAGAAGTGGAATAACTTGGACTAAAGATAGTGTTAGCTATAATATTGTAAAGACGCACGGTTCTGATTTTGCAAGGTGTTTGGCGATCTACGATGTATGGTCACTATCGAATCCGATAGTTAAATACTACTCCCATTCCAAGTATAAACCTAAGAAACTCAGTAATACTGTGTAAATATGCGTGATAAATAACGAGAAGTGACAACTATACTAAGATGACCAAATAAGGCAGTAAAGCAAGACTTTAGAATGTGAGCATAAGGAATAAGAGCAGTAGTTTTGAGTTCATCGAATAAGAGATTGAACATAATTATAGCAAGCAATAGTCACAAATAATAGGTGCTGAGATTCGTCTCGTAAGAGAGTCTAGGGTATTGTATCAGAAACGAACGAAATGAAGAGTGAGAGATAAAAACAGATGAGAGAAGACAGCATGAATTATGAGCGTAACAAATTCGAAGAAGAGATAACGACATAGAATGTAACAAGGAAAAAGAAGAGTGAAAGAAAGGGATCGTTGCGCAATTCAAGAGAAGTGGATGAGATATAGGCGGGGCGGACAGGGATGAGAGAGAAAATGTTTAGAAGAGAGGTAAGAAAAGAGCAGAACAGAGAGTCAGAAAAAGAAGGAGGCGATTCAACGAATAGTGGATCAGAGTAGTGGAAAGCAGCGGTTACCGATCTCGTTGAGACACTTAAACTCGCGTCAAAAGATTTTGGTGATTATAGATAGTCAAAAGAGCCGACTACACATTAAACGCCCTCAAAAGAACAATATACCACGATACATTTGTGTCTCCACTAGCGTGATAGGCAGATAAAGACGTAAAGTACAACTTTTATAGATAAGATAATCATGAGTAATCACACAACAAAACATAGTGATGACTCCCTGACCTGAGTGTCGAAAAAGCCATTCTAGTGGTATGATAGAAAAAGAAGAGCGTCAGAATAGAGCATAACATGACTAGTACTTGGAGTACATATACAGGAAAATGAGGAGCTGCCATGTGTAAGTGAGTGTAGAGTTGTAATAAGAGTATATTCAATATTTTATTAGAAAAAAATAAATGTAGAGGAAACTAAGGTGTACCGATAGTTTGAAAAGGTGTATTTGAGTAGTGCTAACCTTTTTGTCTGAACGTGATAATGGTGAATGAAAATGCATCGAGGCGAGCTTATACCTAAGCACTTAGTGTGGAAAATGTAAATTTAGGCCTATTTAAAGAACATATAAGATAAATGAGAGTGAAGACAGTTCGAAAAGTAGTAATATATCCAGAGAATGGCAGTTAACTCCTAGATTCCAAACAGAATATCATCATAATTCCATAGATTGTTATATGAACAGAAGTATGGTCGTGCATATTAAGTCTACCATCTCAATCCACATAATATCACAAATTGACACACCTCACGCATATTAAGTACCGATAGATAAAATACTTTTTTTTTACCTGAGTTATTATTGTTATTTTAAAGTGGCTAGGAGTGGAATAGATACTGACTAAATAGGCATCAGAAATAAATATATAGTAATAAATAATTAAGGCCTTACATTTACAAGAGATGTATTAAACTAAAGGATAATTTCCATATATACACTATTTAAGAAATAAAGATGGAGTTAGGTAATATTATAACGAAAAGGAGTTGATGGTGCAAATATTAATAGAATATAAGAGATGTTATATCAAGTCATCATATTAGTTTAAGTAATATTACGACCATAATATTACATGGGAATTATGTGTAAAATTAGAGTGTATTCATATAATTAACTGATATATCATAAGATATAGTTGAAGAAAAATAGAGAATTGTTAATTGCACCTCCTAACTACATTAACCACATGACTATCAAGTTAGTGAGAGTGAAACACTAACCCAGAATAATGTGTGACGAGTGTTAAAATCGTTGAGATGTCTTCTAAGTTAGAAGGAGTCATAACAGTGGCATCATTATAGAGAAATGAGTAAATAAGTTAGTCATACATATAGAGTAAGTAAGACAATATTAGTACAAAAGTACACGAAAATCTTAGTTCCTACCATTTAAGCAGGGAGCAGTAGAACAAGAAATCACACAAGATAAGTGGCAAGGTTATAGATGGATTGATAGTTGACAAGAAATGATTTTAATTCAATAAAAAAATGAACAATTGAAGTTCAGGAGATTTCGAGATTACTCAGAGTGAATTTTAGTTTAACCAAGTAAATGTTTATGCTAATATTTATAACAAATACTTTAATCTAGAAGTATTGTGTCAATGGCATGATATATAGAAAATAGATTATATGAAATGAATAACATTAAAATAGAGTATGGCTGTAAAAGGAATTCACCTTGGCTACACGTTATACAAATAAATTAACTTTAAAATAGTTTAAACACTATTTATGATGAATTTTACAATTCCACTCACATAACATCACGACACACAAGCTGCGACTACACAACACATCAACATTTAACATCACACAAGCAAGTGCTGATTGTGATACCTTAAAAGTGAGTAGTACTCAAGACTAAAATATTTTTGTAATGAAATAAATAATCAACTAAAGTAGAATCTCACAGGATAATAATACCATAGGATTCAATTAAAAGTAGCTCATAAGTAATGAAAAATGTAATAGTCATGCTAACAATCATAATCAGCAATATAGACAAAATGTGTAATAATATACTTAATTAAGAGATAGGACACACATTATATGGTCAAATTATAAAAAATATAATTCATTTAATGATAGCTCAAGTGGTGTATATTTCATTTATATAACTAAATATCTTAAATATGAAAGTAAAATAAATCTTAAAGATATTTTTATATTTATATCTTAAAACTAAATTTTAAGCTTAGGAATAAATTATTTCTCGAGTGAGCGACATTTACACTATATGTGACCATGAATGACAATAACGTGGCAAGTCATTACTGAGGAGGCATCAATCACCTCAACTCAACACGCCGCTAGTAATCATATATTATAAATATATATTAAATATTAATAATATTAATATTATATAATATTAAAATACTCACGTGTAAATATTAATATATATATATATATCAATTATATATATTTAATATATATATATTATAATATATACATATTAATATATTAATTATTATTAATACTATATTATTAATATATATATATATAATATATATATAGTAAAATATATACTATTAATATATTACACTATATATATATATTATATTAAATATATTTCTTATATATTAAAATTAATCCAGTGTGGTATAATATATATTTATATATTATATATATTATTTATTATATATATCTCTAGATTTTTGGATATTATAATGTATAAGATATAATATATATATAATCTTTAATTAAAATTTAAATTTATAATATTTTATCAGAATTATTTGAATATTATATATATTTTAATTATAATTATATAATATATATTTTAATATTAATATATATTAATATATATATTAATATATATTAATATATATATTATATATTATTATTATATATTATATATATATATTAATATATATATATATATATAAATATAATTATATATATTAATTATATTTATATTAATATATATATATTAAATAAAATATATTTATAATTAATAATATAATAATATTAATAAATATTATAATATAAGTATTAATAAAAGTTTTGAATAAAATTTGATTAGTTTTTCTTATATAAAGTATTCCCAAATAAGAATAATTAAATTTACAAGAGTAATACTTATATAAAATCATATACTGTCACTATCGGCAACTAAGTATAAAATGGCGCCTATTATAATTTTTATTTAAATTAACATCATATTTCGATAATGAAGGTGACATCAAGGTAAACATAATAAAAATATTGCATCAATTGAGATCTCGATAAATCTAGTAGCTTCTACGGCTGAAATAAAGAAATAAAATATTACAATACAAATAAATTGAAATAAATTTATTAGAAAAGATAAAAAGAAAAATAAAAATACAATCTAAGTTATATGCATGTAAAGCTGATAATAGTGATGAAGTTGAAGAACCAAAGATTAATAATCAGTATAAATAAATTAATATAAACTCAAAATAGATCAACTCACTTTTCAAAAACTCAATAGTTAGTAATCTACTAAATTCTTTATCGATAATTTTATTTACATCTTCATTATTTACCAGTGTAATATTTGTTTAGTATAAGGATTGTAAAAACTTAATGTGATAACTGGATGTTCCCATGTTCCCACAAATGGATTTGTTCTTCACAAAAAGAAAGGTCAAATTAATTAAAAAAAAGAGAAAGGAGGTCTTATTCACTGATGTGTGTAATGGGAGTTCGAAAGTAATTTAATTAATCAAGCTAGATTTTGCCATATAATCATTTTTTTATAAGTTTCTCTCGTTTTTTATATTATCTCACAAATTATTTTATGTGATTTTTACGATTTATATAAATTTAAAATTCGTCTAATGATCTAATATAATCTAATTAAATAATTTATCTATATATATATTATATATATAAATTATAATATTAATATAATAATATTTAAATTTTAATAATATAATAATAATAATTATATTATAATTATGATTAGTATATATGACGTTTATAATATTAATTAAATAATTAAATAAAATTTAAAAATATTTATTTTTTACTATTCAGATAAAATTTTAAAAATATTATTTATTACTATTAATTATAATATAATAATAATAATATTAACAATAAATGATATAATAATAATAAACTTATTGAAAGCATTAATGGAACATAAAATAAAAATATTATGTGAAACATAACAAAAGGATATAAGACAGAATTACCTTTCGTTTGCTTGGTAGGTTGACGGGCAAAAGTGACTATAAAAATGTAAACCTTGTTCCATAGAAATCGTGGTTTGTTGGCATGGAGGGACGCCCAAACGGAGTGTAATCTTTGGCCTTACGCCAATGGATACTGTTATACCCCTCTGCGTCATTGTAAATTGGGTGTTGACAATTGATGGAGAGTCCTGGATTGGTTGTTTTATTAGAATTTTCTCGAAGGGAAAATAAAGCTGGTCAAGAATCAAACTAAGCTCACGGTCAAATAGATAAAGGAACCAGAATAGCAAATAGAACAAAAACGTTTTATGCTCAAGAGAGATATAATTTAATTCATGAGAACTGATTTGGAGAAAGGAAAAATTCAGTCCTTTTTCCAATTCCCGCGAAAGTAGGTATATATATATAATATATATATATATAATATATTATATATATATATATATATATATATATTATATAATATATATATTATTATATGTATATTATCATATATATATATATATATATATACTCACTCACATATATATATATTATATAATATATATATATATATATAATATTATATTGTATATATATATATATATATATATATATATATATACTATAATATATATATATATATATAATATATATATATATAATATCATCTATATATAGTATTATATATATATATATAATATATATATATAGTAAATATATATATATATATATATTTATATATATATATAATAATATATATATATTATATTATATATATATATTATTATTATATATATATATATATATATATATTATATATATCCAGGATTCCAAAGGAACTACCTGGGAAACGACCTTTTTGGCATAACTTGAAACAATATGAAGTTTTAAGAGAAAATAAAATAAAAAGGAAATGTTTATGAGATGTGGTTGGGAAGAGAAGAGCGTACTTAAATAAACAAGGCTTGGGTTCAAGTACATTTGCCTGTACAAGTACTAGGTACAAGTTACTCTATAATTGTTCAATTCACAAGTATCAAGTACCCTGAATTTGTTCAGTACAAGTACTAGTAAAGAGATACGCATGGTATCAAGAATACAGGTACAAATACAAGTACTTTATTAAAACTTATATATATATATTTATATTATATATATATATATATATATATATATATATGTATTATATAATATATAATATATATATATTATATATATATATATTATGATCGGCCACCACTCACGGGCTGGGTCCCTTCTCAAGGAGGGGGCGGAAATAAAACATTAAAAAAAACCCACCCAATCCCAGTCTAACGCAAAGTTCTCAGGTGAGCGCAGACGTGGGTTTTAAAAAGAGATTAAAATTAATATAGTTGGAAAAACAGAAGAAGGCAGGTAGTGCTCCACAGAAAAGAAGTGCTGGAAAGAAGAGGCACCACAACGAACAAGTCCTGGGATTTTCAATACTCCCGCAGAATTCGTGCGAGAGCAACGACACCCCTTGTGGCTACGAGGGCGACGCAAGGGTGGAGGACATGCTAAGAGGTCATCCCCCTGAGCATCTGCCGCCTGTCCTATAGAAAACGGGATAGGCGCCAACGTTAAGTAATATATATATACTCGCAGAGTAATAGAGTGTCAAGAGTTATTGATGATATTTAGGTGTGACTAGTTTTAATTTAAGTTATATCTTAGCTTTAGACTCATAACCTATCTAATAGAAATAGGTGTTGGTTAGTCGCCGAGAACAAACCCTCACACTAAATGAATTGATGAAGGAAGTAAGTCATCTCCTTAATCTTTAAGCCAGAGGGTATATGAGTCCTTCGTTGATCAATAGAGGGAAACTTTGGAAGTTATGTATGAGTATTCTTGTTCGTCAGAAAGGAAAAACAAAAATAAATTCACAACTACATATATATAGTGACCATACCTATTATATGATACAGTATAATAATCCTCAGCTAATTCTTTGATAGGCCATACTCCACTTAGCTATAAACCATTATTATAAGTGAGAACTATATATATGTAAGTATTATTTTAAAGATATAATTTATTGCAAACTTTGTTTTAAAACCAAGAAATTCATTATTATCGATATTTAATTTTATCTCTACATAGGAGATGATCAGTATTAGGTATAGCCGTCGAATGAGTAAATATAGGAAGTGATTCAGGTATGAGGTGATTTATTAGTAAGAGGGTGAAGATTGATGTAGGAGATAAGTTGATTGTATTTTTAAATAGTATTAGAATTGAGTTTAATACAGAGTGTAGTTAGTGATCATTATTCTAACTGATATAGGCGCATACTAGTATTAATTTCAATTATCTTCTACAACAAGTATCTATGCTGCTTATAAGAAACTCAATTATACCATCCGGATAAATAGTGTCTGAACTATACTACGAACCGAGGACATGTATCTACGCATTAAGTTACCCACTAGCTAGTATCAACGGCATAAGATTATTAGAAAGTGATTTCTAGAAGTGATAATGGATGAGAGTATGAGTGTGATTGACATATTCATCGAGGCATAATTATTATAAGATGTAATCACGCTAGAATATGAGTAAGTACTCAAATTTGGCTTAGGGAGTATATGAGCTTGTGAGCTTTAGTAAAAGTATATGAGTATAGCTAAATATGTCTTAGGATGAAATATTAATTTAACAGTATATCTTCAGTGCGTTGATGCACATATTATCTCACCTTACGTGATTTATATAAAGAAAGGAGGAAGATGACGTCCATCACAATCTAGTGTATAATATGTAGAGAGGGATCTAGAGAGAAACTTGACAAGAGTAAGGCAAATAGTAATATATGAAGGGGTAACTATACTACTAGGGGTATAATAGGTGAAGCTCTTAGAGATGATGTACTAGCTATGATTGCCAATATCCTACGATATATTCATAACCTTATTTGGAATATTTATGTATCTAACTTAAACAGGGCAGGAATGTACTATAATCAGATTAGATAGGTATAATAAAGTAATGTTCACCAGTTGACTCTGACTAGACATAGATACTATAATATTGTGGTGTTATTACTTGAAAAGATGGAGAATTAGATGAGACCTTCACCAGATGATCTCAGGAAAAATATTGATAAGTTAAGAAGAGCGTGTGTTATAAATAATGATATTTTATATATGAAAATTATACAGTGAGAGTGACTTAGGTGACGTATAGTTGAATATGATATAGACTGAGTATAATACTATTATTTTCGTGTGAGACTCAGTGAGTGAGTGAGTGAGGTTATGAGACGATAATTGATAGTCAGTAAGTTCAGCAAATTTAGGTGAAAAAAGTTAATTAGTATATTAAGTACATAGAAGAGTTATGAAGTAGAACGTAGGATATTAAGGGATGTAAGTATACTGGTAATTAGCTACATCTCATCCCTTATCATATAAATCGTGAGAGGGAGTGAAATATGCATCCGGGCATATATATAGCCTTCTTATGATCGTTCTCTAAGAACTTCAAAGTAGATGTCTCACACTCTCATAACGATATCATTTTATGATAATATTTACAGGTAATAGTACATTAGTAGGAACCTTAGAGATAGAGAATGGTATTAAGGATTAATAGTAGTAAATATGATAGAATCGCAAGAATCGTCCATAGTGATTATAATGAATTAGGATAAAAAAATGAGGAGGGTCATGAATGAGGATTGTAGTCACTTTAATATAATGAAGGCAGAGTATATAGTACAATATATATCTAGTAGAGATGAAATTAAGGGGCAAGGAAAATAGAGGCAGATTTATATGTACATAAATTATGTATATAAGAGAATTTATGATTTGTGAGGCAATGGGGATTGATCAGAGTACATATTTTATCAATAATGAGAGTAAACTAAATAATAGCAGGTGATTTATATGTGTTAGTAACTTATACTTGTAAGTAAAGTACCTTAGCTATTGACGAATTATATATCTTTAGATAAACGATTCATAAGATGACATGAGAATCGTAAAATAATATTTAAGTAAAAGAACATGAAGGAAATGCTGATTTATTATTTCTAATAATAGTAATAACGGACTAGATAGTGTCTCTCTCATCCTGATGCGCGAAATACATGACATCCATCTAGACCATTGGATTTTATGAGTGGGTAATGAGTAGTGTTATATATAAGGTGATAATAGGAATATTAAACTCATTGCTCATCCATCAGGATTACGCCTACACCTTTTATTGACAGCTAGGCGAACCGGAAGCATCCAGCCGAGCTCAGAGGTCTAGAATTGCGACCATTGCTGAGATTCTAATTTGTTTTGTCGTAGTTATACAGCACCGAATGATTATTATGTACGCAGCGTTATAGCCCATATAAAAAAC
>JABUQX010035071.1:0-25000 GCA_015478945.1 Trachelipus rathkii
AAGCTTTATGACTACTATTTCAATGAATCAAATTTTGCTTAAAGAGTTGCCAAATACTGAGTTGCAAATAAATCAATAAGCAACATTAATATTGTAATTGAAACTTTATTTAATTTCAAATAATAATAATAATAATAATTAATAATATATATATAATAATAAATAATAATATAATATTATAATAATAATAAAAATATATAATATGAATAATAATTATAATTATAAATTATAATAATAATAATAAAAATAATAATAATAATTAATATTAATAATAATAAATTAAATATTATAATAATTAATACATATAATAATATAATAATAATACATACAGAATGACTGGGGAGGGAGAGGGGATAAAAATAAGTTATGAGATGAGATTGAAAGAAATTGGAGAGTTTTCCATGTAAAAGATTTTTTGAAAGGGATATGATTCAGTTAATAAAATATATTTCTCTCAACTCTATTGAGAAGAATAAATTAATTATACAAGACTACGATAGAAGAACTAGAGTTAACAATAAATCAAATTTATAATTTAAGCATTTTGTCAGTGATGTAGTAGAGGAGTATATCTATCTCCAATGTATAATCTACATTATAAGTACTAACAACTATGTGGTTTGGTTGTTTTGTGTCTACTTCTACATATATCGTGAATATTACGTTATGTTAGCAGTCTCTTCTATCATTCGCAACTTTTATATATCACGTTCTACCTCGATGTATTAGGTTTATAATTATAATTTTGTATTTAGAGACTCTTATGCACTTGTCTTTTAATAGGACCTTTACACTTAACAAAGTTGATTCTATTTAAAAAACATACTTATACACTATAGAAACATTTTTACGCGCGTCGTATACTCACTCAAATTACTCTCTCTTATTATTAAGTCTATAATCTCATTTCTACTGTGATGTGTGCTTACTTATCTAGAATAAAAGAGGATAATAAAAATATTTTATTTTCTTGGTTTCTTTTTTATGCTGATAGAATTTGGGAGGAGCAAACAGGGCAATATATAAAAAGATCTTCTCGAATAATATCACTGGCCATAGAAGAGAGATTAGACACATCCAAATAATTATTATACTGCCACAAGTATGGACTCTAATAAGCTTTTAAATAATTTATATCTCATCTCTATATCTTTTAATTTTTATCACAAATTCCCCTACAAATTCAGTGATATATTATAATGCATATTAAGCTTTACCATTATATTTACTATATTAATAGGGTATTATTTTATATATGTCACTATTACTATTTTATTTATCCTTGGTAATTATATTATATATATTATATTATTTTAATATAATATAGTTACTTATACTATTTTCTTTATATGCATCTCATAAAAGAAAACGGTGAATACGAACTTAGGCTCTATAAGTCAAACTTGTCAGATGCTTACTAATATATTTCATTATATATATAATATATTTCAAGCATTGTCAGGTTTATTTAAGTTTCAAGATTTCAAAATATTTATAATTGGTTTTTATGTATCACCATTATCCTGGTACATTCTATCTATATCAATTATTACCCCTTATCACTTACGTAATACCCGTATATAATATATTATATTTTACTTTATTTTTTAGTTATATTTATATAATATATATATAGATCTTTAATAAAATGATGATTGTACGTATGTTTGTATCATTCTCAATGAGGTACTGCATATAGTACTTATTTATTTATATCTGAGTAAATTATCAACTATTACCATTATATAATATATATACTAATATACAATTTCTTGGTGAATCTGTGCGTTAACCTTTGGTCCTAGAAGTCACTACGTATAGCTTCTTAGCTAAATAGTAATTTATATATATGTATAATGAAATATATAATAGCGCAACGGGTTCCCAGTGAATTCTCCTTTGGAAGGAAGTAACGATTATAATAGTATTATAATAATATATAATCTAGCCTATATAGTGATCATTCTGGCTCAATATTATTAGTGATGAAAGAGACTGAGTAATATTATATTATCCTACAATTATTATTCAGGAGTTAATATGACCATAGTTAATATATATATATACTATTCTTAAGGAAATAGCTATAGAAATGAGCTCTATATACATTATATAACTCCTACAGAAATATTATATTTAATCATTATATATACTATATATTAGCCATTTATTACGACATACAGAAAATTAAATTCTCCAACATGCCAGTGATGAATACATTGGCGCAAATATTCATCAATGTAGACAGCTTCCCCATAAAAAAGATAATGGTTCTTGCTGTAGGACTCTGCCGATATCCGATTGTGTTTTTTCAACTTCGTCCCATTCATAGTTGAGGTTGTTTTGGTCGACACGCTTGATTACAGAAGTCTACACATGCTTTAAAGATTCTAATCAGAAATATGATGCTGGCCGCCAATGTACTGTGGCTGACCCGAATTGGTTTTCACATTCAGTTTTTATTTTTTAACATCCATCTGTCGTCAGTTTTATTGTGTTGTGTCACGTAAATGCGGAGAACGACATTGCAATCATCATTGATTCACCAAACTTTGCATCAAAATATAGCTGTGATAACGGTATCATTTTTACTGTACTATTTCAATGATATAAAATATAATCTTACATGAATTAATATGCAGTTAAGTCTAAAAGGTTTCTTGCAAAAATTGTTTTTTTTTACTAATCTAATTATCAAACTCCCTTTATAACACTCGCCAACACCTGACTGTGATAGTGGTTGGAAACTGATTCATCCTTTCGGGGACTGAAGCAGTATTTATACTTGAAAAGAGCTTTTGTCACCAACTTAGCTGCATGTGATGCTAAACTTTTGACACGTTCCTTTGTCATAATCATTTAATAATAATTATTTAAATAATCATTAATTAAATACATGACATATAATAAGGAATCTTTTTTTTTTGCCTACATGGGATACAACGTTAACTTACCCTGGTTAACACCTAATCACTAACTAACCTTACACCGTGTATAACTTCAGCCTACACCCTGCATATAACCTAAAAACCTAACCTAACCGTACGCATTTGTGATACGCCTAAGGAATGTACCTTATTTTATCATATGAGCCACCCTAACCTAACCTGCAATACATCATAATACCTAACCTAAACTCTAATGATTACCATTAACCTACACCTACTTTTTACAAAAAACCTGAGCTATCCTATCACTTACAACTCTTAGGCCGTGACTAAAAGCTAACGCATTAACCTACAAAAATCTTGAACTCTCAAACACTTTATTATGCTATAAAACTCTAAAAACTACTAACCTAACCTTAACCTAACTTACCCTAACCTAACCTATCTAATTATATAATTAAATATATTTATATATATTATTATTTATTATATGTTATTATTTATATATATATATTATATATTTATGTTAATGTATTATATTACTATATATATATATAATATATAATTTATAACCAAAATTATAACCAAAATTAGTTTGAGAAAATTTGCCAAATTTTTTGTACAATTTTATTCTAGTCATCTAATGTTGTACTTGGTTTTTAAAATTTTAAGGATTGAACAAATACTTTAGGGCTTGTATCGCTCTATTGCGAATTGCCGGAATGGATTCCATTCCGACATTGCGGAATGAGTTTTAGGCATTGCTAACCTGCAATTCCCGCAACTTTTTTTCAAATTATCGCATCGCAATTCCTGCAAATATTATAAACTACTTGATATATTGTTGAGTTAACTATAATTGTTCGACTAATTTATTTATTGTGCGCCATGATTAAATTATCAGAACCGCACACAATCATTGTAGCATGCTGGTAGTGGAGTGGAGCAATTGTCGTGGGGCGGTTCTGGCACATTCCTGTGTGAGGTTGTTCTCAGCACAACGCTTTCATTCAGGATTCGGCAACCTTATTGGACACATTTTGCACAATGCGATGGCGTGAACATCGCATTACATCAATCACCTTACACAATGTAAGTAAGGATTCCTATCAACCACCTCATAATAGCAAAGACTACAAAGAAACTGGACAGTATCACTTATTACAAATCTACGATACAACAATGCTATATTTGGGACTCTGTGAATAAAATATATAACATATTATAGCTACTTTGTTTGGTCCTAGAAGCTAATAATTAAGTCAGTATAAATAAACATAATATTATTATTATAAATTAATACAAGAAAGTTTTAATATCAATAAATATAATATTGATCCATCATTTTATCCGGTTATCTATTTATAAGAAATGGCGCCTATCAAATTTATCATACTCTTAGGATTGCCAATGTAGTCGTGTGGATGTTTTAGCCCGGCAATTGTTTTTCAGCCATGTTTCTTGTTGAATACTCCGCACAACTAGAATTTGATACAAAAAGACTATGAAAGAGGAGTAAAGTGAAGGATCGCGTGACACTATAGATATAGTTAAATGTCTTAACACAATTTAGCACAACATGGCATTCAATCTTATATTTAATATTTACGAATTATAATATTTGAATTATCTATTTATTGAGTTATCTAATTTAATTGCGAAATATCCACTGTCTATGATTTATTTTATTTCTTATCGACTATTATCTCATTGCAACCTTATGGTTATTTGATTTTCATGTTCATGAAGATAATACAGGTTTTATGTTTAATAATTTTATACGGGAAGAAAAAACAAAAAAACATAGCAATATCTCTTTACTTTTTTATATTTGAATTCTAGTCATTTATGTATTGTTATCATTGCTAGCAAAAGTTTCTAATGCCTGTTTTCACCGTATTCTTCCACTAATTTTTCCGTCTCTCACTTCTCTTTTCACATGCACCGATTCAATTTTTAATGTTTAAACGGAACATACCTTTTAAGACCAAACCTAAAACCAGACCAATGAATACTAAAATTGTAAAGAAATAGCTTTACTCGAATCCTCCGAAGTATCAATCTTCATGAATGACCAAAATATTTTATGAGATGTCATAAGGCTGTGTTTGAGTGGATTCATGTCTTAAGGGTTATATTGTTCCAGCTTCTTTGGAAGCACGATTTTAGCGATAAGTACAGTGATCTGTTCCTTGTTATCCTCGTCTAAACATACGAGAGAGAGGCCGTCGTTAAAGTAAAACTAGTGACAAGAGTATTTAATATATGGTGATTTTTTTTTTTTTTTTTTTAACCACAAATCTCGAATTGTTGAAAGAAAAAATAATTGGAGATTTTGGTTTGATTGAGTAATTTGGCTTGGGGAGTCTTGGGTCATCAGTTTCTGGAACCAGGTTGTATGTCGTTTGGGATAGGTTTATCAGTGATATTTGCTTCGTCAATGTTGGAAAATATTGACTTCTAGCAGTTTGAGATTGGCAAAGCACTTTATAACGCCATGAGTTTCAGGTTACTATGCGTAATTTGCTTGCGCCTGTAAATTTTCGTTCCGGTCAGTAATATAGGGATTTATATGAGTTTTGGTTAGGATTCAGAAAAGTGGTTATAGAGGTATATTGGGGAATAGTTCAGTTAATTATATATTGTAAGGATCCGATTAAAGAATTAGGTTTAGGCCTTCTGTCTGTTTGTATATATAGTATATGAGGGTATCACACGGGTTTCGGTGTAGTTTTGTTTTAATACATCACACATTGGCGCAGTTCAGCAAGAGATTTAGATGGCCCGATAAAATCAGTCTCCGTAACTCAATTGGATCAACATTGGAGTGAGTCGACCAGCTGGTCACGAGATATTGCGTACCACAAGTGACATACCAAATCATACTCACACAAACAATACCCGCTCAGGTAGATTCTCACTGATCGTTAGTCACATAACACGCTGTCGTCTCCGTGGTCGATTTAGAAGTTACTTGGGGCATTATGACTCTCTCTTCTCATTAACATAGGCACATGTACGGGTTCTCTTCGCTACGCAAGACGCCAGAGCGCTTTGCAGACTCGACTCACCATTATAACCATAAAATAACGCTAACTTTTTGTAGTTACACAGGACAGACAATCGAAAATTTATCCCCTCTTCAGTTTCACATACATCAGTCCAAGTGGGATCTGCTATGGTCCTCTATCATTCACAAACCAGGGTTTATTTGTACATGACATGGGGTTCCTTCAACTTACCAAATCACCACCTTTTACTTACTCAGATAATCTGCCACTAATATGATGGACAAATAGTAAAATATCTACTGCCCTCTTTATTACAAGATTGGGACAAATGACTGGGACGAGAGACTGGATCACAGAACACTGAATATGGACCACCTGTAGAATATACAGTTCCATATCCATCACAAAATCCACCACCATATTATTGTGCTAGGTCGGATGGTGCTTCCACTAGTTCATATGTTCCTCCACCTCCACCTCAGTCATAGACCCTTATGTAATGTACAACATACCGTCCCTTTCACAGTATCAGTCCACAGTTCCTAATTTTAAAACACCTAATTTACCACCTGATACTAATGTACCTCCTACATCTCATACATCATCCAATATGACTGTTGCACTCGACCCACAAATCAAATTACTTCAAAGGTCATCAGCACGATGGCTAATGAAACAGATAAATTGGGACAATTTGACAACTGTTCAAAAGAAAGCTGCCATCCAGCAATGGCATGATATTATAGACGAAGAGAATGATACCATGAATCTCTTCTCTGACAATAATGTACCTTTATGTAAAAAGCCATAATTAAAAATTTAAAAATGATCTCTTTGTTAATTTGTTGACTTGGCATTTTTTGGCATTAAAAAGTATTAGTTATAATGTGTTATATAGAAAGAAAGTTTTAAGTTTTTATACTACTTTGAAGAAGCTGTTATAATATTTTATTTATATTTTGATATAGTTTAATATAACAACATTGCTTCATAACATTTTGATTAGTGATGAATTTTTACAATGAAATTCTATTTTCTCCAAAAGCATTGTTCACCATGAATTTCCTGTGGTTTATTGCGAAACACCTGACACACCACGGATATGTATCGGCTTTTCCATCCTCTCCTCCCCATTTGCTAAAGGTTCTCTTTTTAACCTCACTGACTTGGTTGTTCATTCTTTCCATTCCCTTTCCGTTTTCCTCTTTCTTCACACTCGTTCGAAATTAAGGTCTGGTGGGTTTTACGTACTGTAGCAGGCGGAGGATGTTAGACCGGTGGCCTCTGTTTTCACTGAATCACCTTCTTCCGGTTTCACTTATATTCATACCTATATTACTATTATTATTCATTTACCTGAAAGTTATTGGCTTTTATACCTACCTTGGTTGGGGTATTAATTTTCTTTCTTCTACTTTACACATTTGTAAGACTTTGAAGTTTAAAACTTCAGGACATTATTAATTTTGCTTATTTCTTTCTTTTATCACTTCGTCACCTCTCATCGGACTATCATATTTTTTATTTATCGTTATTATTATGCTCCTCTTTTATTATTTCACTTCTAACTCTGTCCCTCAGAGTTATAATGTTTTTTACTCTTAATTTTTCTTTATTTTTACATCATGTAACATCGCTCCAGATATCATACAGCCACAATAGTTTCTAATTTATCATCCTTTACTAACACTCTATTAAGATAGTATTGTTTTTCTTCAATTAGCAATAATCTATAATATACTCATTGTATATATTCGACTACATTAGTATTACCTTGAATAGTCCAATTTGTCTGATGATTTCCTAAATACATCACTCTCAAAGGTGAGTGTTAAACTTTTTCCATAATTTTTGTATTTTTATTTAAAATATATATTTGTTAAATGGCTGCATAAACTTAAAATTAAACATGATAAACTCAAAATGGACTTAAACTTGTATTGCAGTCCATCATTTCAGATCACATTCATATGTGATTCATTCCTTCATAAGTGCCCCCAGTGATTAAACACAACCACTTTGAAATCCTCTTATTGAATTAAAGGGTTAGTTTAAAATAAATCAAGCTATTTCGTTAATTTTAAATATAATTAAATATATTAGACTTTAGATTATAATATACTATTAATAATTCTAGGGTTCCAGTGCTGGGCTAATAGTCCCCAGATTTTGTTCAATAACATTCGAGGTTTTGAGGCCCCAAAAACTAAATTAATGGTGAAATCGTGCAGTGCCTTTCAAGGATTATAATAAAACTTTTAATCACAACTGACACATTTGATACCATTACTAGACAGTTCTGCAGCTTATGTGCTCTAATAGATTGCTAGCTGTCTGGTTTATAAGAAAAGAGGCACTGACAAAACTGTGCTTCCATTATTACTTATATAATTTCTCTATATTTCCTCCGTGATTCGATATCGATCTGACCCCAATCTTCAAAACACAAACTTTAGTAATATATTATATTATTATTTATATTACGTAAATAAATAAAAACTATTGAGTGTAAATCATTTAGTTTTAAATATTAATTATATTCATTTTAACAGTTGTGTATTTAAAAGATATAATATATCTATTATTATATATATATTTATTTATATATATAATTATAATTTTATATTAAAGGCATATATATATATATATTTATTAATTTATATATATATATATATATTATAATAATTTATATATTATATTATTTCTGAATGTAATATAACCATTATGACGTCATAGAGTTTTTTTTATAGGAAATTTCCATAATATATTTGGATCGTGGAACTATTATTAAATGTGGTAAGCCTTATTATTAGCTTTATTTTGCAATATCGTACGATTTGCTTAATTTTTTTTTGATAATTGTTATACATTAGATTTATAATTATTAATTTTTAAGAAATAAAGCAAGATTTATATATTATTATTATTATTTTTATTATTATATTTTATTATTTATTATATTATATTATTATTATTATTATATTATATATTATTTATTTATTATTATATTATTATTATTATTATATTTTATTAATTTTATTATTATATATATTATTATATTATTTAACTTAAATATAATTTAATTTTTTTAAGCTCTTTTATTTTTATTCTTTATTTTAATTTGATTATTATTATATAATTATGAATATAATATATATATATATATATATATATATTATATATAATATTATATTATTTATTATATGTATGATCTATTTATTATTATAATATATTATATATATATATATATATATATATATATATAATTTATCAAGCTTGCTGTATTGATATATTATTAACAAGAATGACAGAAAGTTATGTTAGCATAGTTGCAATTAAGTTTCTTTATACATAATAAACGAATGGAAATGAGGTTTGAAGTGTCTTTTGATTGATGGTGAAGTAAGAGAAATGCATTTGTCTCATTCTGCAAAATATTTAGCAAGGTTATACTTGGACTCTACCTATTTGTCAACAGAAAATAGGTAAAAAGATGCTCCCCTTTACTCTTGGTAAATATTTACCAACTTAAAATAGGTATCGCTCTTGTTCTCTTGCTCTTATTAATATTTACCAACAGTATATATGAACCAATGTTTTTCATTTACTCGTGGTGACTAATAAACAATAGAAAATAGGCACAAATGTGCATCTTTACTCCTGGTGCCTATTTACCAACAGAGTAGATTCTAATGTACTACTTGAATGTACTTATTTACCAACAGAAATTAGTACCAAGGTGATTTTTTTTAACTTTTAAAACCTTTTTGTCAGGATAAAGTAGGTAGGAAAGTGCTTCTGATACTCTTAGTACCTATTCAAGAATAGAAAAAAGATACCAACGTGTTTCTTTTATTTTGATGTCTATTCCCTGCTAGGTGAAAAAGATATTTTATCATAAATTTAATAATGAATCAAAATCTGACGAAAGCCCTGGATGCAATTTATAGAAAGAGGTTTTCTAGAGAAGTTCCCCTCTTTGAAAAAAGGGGGAAGTGTTACTTAAGCGTGAATTATTAAGTATTTGTTGTTGTTGTTGTTGTTGTTGTTGTTGTTGTTGTTGTTGTTGTTGTTGTTGTTGTTGTTGTTGTTGTTGTTGTTGTTGTTGTTGTTGTTGTTGTTGTTGTTGTTGTTGTTGTTGTTGTTTGTTGTTAGTTGTTTTG
The DNA here is from genome assembly GCA_015478945.1 of Trachelipus rathkii. Classification (NCBI taxonomy): domain Eukaryota; kingdom Metazoa; phylum Arthropoda; class Malacostraca; order Isopoda; family Trachelipodidae; genus Trachelipus; species Trachelipus rathkii. Next base: position 10,063 of record JABUQX010035071.1, read on the forward strand.
TTTGTTGTGTTGTTGTTGGTTGTGTTGTTTGTTGTTGCGATTATAATTCTCATACCTCCGTGATCGATCGAATCTGAACCCAACGCAAAAACTAGTAATATATAAGGAATGTAAAAGATGTCTTTTCTTGAGTGTAAATCTTAAGCTAAGTTTATTTGAAATTTGTATTTTTGCATTTTGAATACCTTGTAAATACGTGTGAATGATTGTATGATTGTAAACATACACTATCACAGATAAAAGTCTTGAACCAGAAAACAGGGATCATAAAAACATCGACACTGAATAATTTTATCGGGAAAGTATGTGCGTTCACTAGGTTACGACCCGCTGAGCTATGGAACTTCATGGGTGTTGTATATAATAAAAACGATGACTATTAACGTTAACCGAGGCTTTTCAGTAGTTTTTTTGGTTCATAATCTCATATTTATTCAGTTTTCCTAGTTTAACCATAACAATTGATCGGTTGTGTATCCACCTGTTAACCGTTAACTAAATCTTGTATTATTCTAATTATCATTATTATTATTTCTCGACCAGATTAATTATATTATAATAAAAAAATAAGAAGCCCCAGGACATTCTTGGTATCTCGGGTTCATGGATGCCTTGTCTTCTATCTGAACACCTTTCTTATTATACTTACTCCTTTCTTTGTGAATACTAATATTCGTAATAAATACGTGTAACATCGTAACTTTCAAAACCAACCACAAAAGTCGCAGCAGGCAGCGGCGATCCAGCCACACACAATTGAAAATGTTAACAGGTTCCCAGATGGCATCAGCCAACCTCACGCTTAGGGGAATCTAGTTTTTTTGACATGCACCTGTAATATTGTGCCTAGAAGTGAGCAATAGGAGAAAGAATCATATCTCAGCTTTTCTTCAAGTACCCTATCAATTATTCTATTTTCTTACTTTTTCTATTTCTTTGGCTTATTTAAAAACTGATTATTATTTTGTGTATCATGTGTATGAGGAACTTGAAAATCTATTTTATCTTAGTATTCAGAAGCTCAACTGAATATAATTTTTATTTGATTTTGTGTACTATACTCTCTAGTTGACGCATACATGCTTGTTCTTATAACAGAATAAGTTTCTTGCTTTCTCATTCTTCCAGGTTGTCAATGGTTTCTCTTCTTCCACTATATATCAATTGGTAATCTTTCACTTCGTCGTGCCGCTTCCCGTAACATATATATATTATCTATTACCTAAATAATATCCTTATCAATCTTTCCCTTGTTTCATTTCTATATGATCTAAATGGAGTAAAATAGAATTTCATTTATTGGAGAAGTAGGGTTCATACATTATTCATTCTTATATTCTTTATTATTATTAAATAATATTCCTATATATATTCGAAGTTAATTTTTATTATTATTTTCTTTTCTTTATTTTCCTTTATGGGTTTTTGATCAACTAAAAGCTTAGATTTGTAAGGTACAAATATGAGAGGCTGATAGTGTTTCTTCATTGTTGAAGATGAGATAATATAATATTAACGTTAAATAAAATTTTAACTTGGTTTTCAGATTTCGGGCGATTTATTTCACAAGTAAATTGACTGTCATCAAGTTAAACACATTTCCTAATGATAAATAAAAAAAAAATTATACCTATATCTTTTCGATTATTGTTTATTCTTTATTTTGAGTGAATAATTATTTTAAATAAAATAAAGTCACATGAAACTTAGTCTAATATCAATATAATATTAATATATATATTATATATATATATATATATATATATATATAATAAATATTATATTATATATATATATATATATATATTGTACATCTTCTTCGGCTGACGCATTCGCCACGTATATTTTGACGAGTCATCACGTTGAGTATTATAGGAAGATTTTTCTTCGAATGGAGATATAGGCTGCGACATGGCTAGCAACCCGGTCCTTTCCTTTGCTTTGTATTACTTCACTTGGGCCAGCGTTATGAATTACTATGAGTAACTTAGAAGCAATGATCATCTTAGAGAGGCTCTGGGAGAACGAGTTTGAGGCCTAATGGAAGAAGATGCTTGTTCTACTGAAAGGGCGAAAACCCTTACTGAGAGTGTTAACTCGAGTAACTGGCGTTTCGGAGCATCATTGTCGATTTTAAGTAAATGGTTTTCTAGAGTGAATCTAGGTGTTAAGCGTTTCGTAGGCCATAAGAAGAAGATGCTGGTCAACTGACAGTGATCGTAAAGCCCCTTTCTGTTGGAGTTATGTTATAGATTATATATATATATATTATATATATATATTAGTATATATATTTAATTATATATATATATATATATATTTTATTAATATATTTATACTTATATATTAATTATATATATATGTTAATTATATATATATATTATATATTTATTAAATATATATTATATATTATTATATATAAGTATATATATATTGTACATCTATAGTTATATAGGCTATATTAAATATATATCTGTGCTGGCTAAAAAAAAATATTTTACATTTTTGTGGCAAAAAAAACTTTACACAGAAAATCCTTGTAAATATTTTACTTGTCATTCCTGCCATAAAAAGTGGTAGCAGAGCGTAATTCCGCGGTGGAACCTCCTGATTCTCAACTCATAGTAAAACATCTATTCTATACATCTAAGACTCCGTGAGCGTTGTGTTTGCTCGTTTGAGTGACCCGTTATTGGTATTTATTATAATGAGCTGAGTTTTCATGTAGGGAGTGTTATTTGACTTTCGTATAAGTTTAAGCCTATACACAACTTTACACCTATTGCACACAATGGGTCGGAAAAAAGCTGAAAATAGAGGAGAAGTCTAGTGCTTTGACTTTGCTAGAGAAGGGGAATCTGTGATTGACTGTAGGCCTAAAGATTTGGAGTATCAGAGCAGAGGCAATTTTATCAGCTAAAGCGTCGGCATGCATGAAATTAACCTAATCTTGGGAGGGTACCTATTGAGGAAGTACCGCTTCTATGGTGCACCTAAGAAGACTACACCAAGGACAGATAATATAAGATTCTCAAGCGTGAAGTTATGTCACATTCTGCTATAACTGACGTCAAACTAAAAATAAAAAATAAACACCCTGAGCTCCTCAAGAACCTCTCAACAAGGACTATCCTGAGTTCATCGGCTGCAAAATGTGAACCTGGGTCTTCTTCAGTCGCGTTGCTGCAAAAGATTAACCAAATGCAACACAGCAATGAAGAAGAAAGTAAGGGTGAATTTCTTGTACAAGAAATATGTTACCTGGACATCGGAAAAGTGGAAGAAGTGATGTTCAGTATGAACGAAAAAGTTTTTAGGCTGGTCGAAGGCGGGCTCAAAGATCGTTTCGTCGTCCTAGTAGTTTAGTGTCAACGTTATACGTTACTCCAGATTTATCCGTTAAGACAATGTGATAACATCCCTGAGAGTTGCTCAACTGGTATGGGTATTTATTCTCGTGGAAACATGGGTCCGCAGGTTTGTTTCTTCCTTCCTGACTTCGGATGTTGTTTGTTGATGACAGATTGATCAATTTAACGTTTTAGAAGTAAACATCTTCTTAGCTTGTGGGCAGCATTCATTTGACTGTGTTTCATAGCAAATAAATAATCGTAAAATACCAGAGGAAATTTATTAACATCAATATCATGAACAAAGTTTTTCAAGAATTTTTTACCTAAATTATTCAACTTTGTATGATTATTTATATGTTTAAGAGTTTTCGAAATATTTGATGGTTTTAAAAGATAGTCATCTAGATCAAAAACAAGATTTATATAGTCATTAATCGAAATATTTGTAGAGTAAATATAATTCCTCACCTTTATACGGTGATCAATAATAATAACTTCATTTTTTAAATGAAATTTCAATATTTGGTTTTTATATACCACCAAATATTTCATTAGTTGTGAAAACCTGTTTTAAAAAAAAAATTTTAACTTCTAAAATTACGCTTTTTCTTAAATTTTCACATTACAAATTTAGAACTCTTAAAAGTACGATTTTTCCTAAATTTCAACATTTGAAATTATTTGGTAAATCTTAAAATTGAGTTTTTAACGGTATTTTCAGCATTTGAAAAAATAATGTGTTTCATTGAAATGCAATTTCAAAAAGCAGAAAAGAGAATTTATTAATAGTTTAAGGTGTCTTAAATTGACGTTTTTTAATGAAATTTCAATATTTGTTTTTATATACCAAATATTTCATTAGTTTTGAAAAATTGTTTTAATAAAAAAATTGAACTTCTAAAATTACGCTTTTTCTTAAATTTTCACATTACAAATTTAGAACTCTTAAAAGTACGATTTTTCCTAAATTTCAACATTTGAAATTATTTATATTGTAAATAATCTTTATAAAATTGAAAGTTTTAAAACGTGTATTTCAAGCAATTATTTGAAAAATAATGTGTTACATTGAAATCCAACCTATCCATTTGAGCCATAGCAATATACTAAAAAAGCCAGAAAGAGAAATTTTTATAATCTAAATTGGATTTTTTAGAGTGTTCTTTAAATTGATCGTTTATTATAAAAATTAAAAACAATTCGATGGAACACTTTTTTTTATATATACCAATAATATATTTCCATTTAGATTTAGTGAAAACCTTTTTATTAATAAAATAATAATTATAATTCTATAAAATTACGTATATACTTTTTCTTACATAATTTATTCACATTTAACATTATTTTAGAACTCTTAAAATAGTTAAGATATTTTCCTTAATATTTCAACATTTGAAATTTATTTGGTAAATCTTAAAATTTAGTTTTATTGTATTTTCAGCATATTAGTTCTAAATTTGTAATGTTTCATTGAAATGACAATTAATTCACAAAAAAAGCAGTAAATAGTTGTAATTTATTATTATAATAGTTTTATATAAGAGAAGGTGTCTTAATAATAGACGTATATTTATTAATGAAAATTTTCAAATTATTGTTTTTATCATAATATAACATAAATAATTTTATCATTAGTTTGTGAAAACCTCCGTTATAATAAAAACATATAATAATTTACTAACCTTCTAAGAAATTAATACGCTTTGCTTATATTTATTCAATACCATTATACATATATTTAAATAATAGAACTCTTTAAAAACCTGTACAAATTTTTATCCTAAATTATCAACATTTGAAATATTTGGTAAAATCTATAAAAATTAAGTTTTAACGGTAATTTTAGCATTTGAAAAAATAATGTGTTTCATTGATTAATATAGCATATTTCAAAAGTCAGAAAATGCGATTATTTATTAATAGTTTTACAGAGGTGTTTCTTAAATTGACGTTTTTTAAATGAAATTTCAAATTATCTTTGTATTTTATTTATATATCCAAATATTTTCACTTAGTTGTGAAATACCTGTATTTAAATAAAAATAATATATTTTTAACTTCCTAATCTACAATTTAAAACGTATACCTTTTCTCCTAAATTTTCACAATTATATCATTAATCCCGTAATAGTTAAACTCTATAAGTACAGATTTTATCCTAAATTTTTACAAAATTTATTGAAATTGAATTTGGTATAAAATAATATAACTTAAAATTAATGAGTATTTTTTATACGTTATTATTATTTCAGCATTATATTAGAAAAAATAATAAGTGGTTTTCATGAAAAATGCCATAATTATCAAATAAATAAAGCAGAAAATAAGTACAGTAATTTATTAATAAATTATTTTAGGTGTCTTTAATTGAAACGTTTTTTTTTTTTAAATATGAAATTATTATCAAATATTATTGATTTATATATACCAAATATTATTCAATTATCGTTTCTTTGGTAAACCACCATTTCTGTTTTACATAATAATACCTTATATTGAAACTTCTAGAGAGAGGGGGTAAACGGTTTTGTATTTCTAAATTATTGCGACATTACAAATTTAGAACTTCGTTAAAAGTATATGAAACGTAATATTAATATTGTTATATCAGGAGAAGTGAGTAAACTTTCTGTTAAATGCAGGAATTGTTAAGTTAACGTATCTGTTCTAAGTATTTCGCAAACTATATGTGGGAGTCTTTTCATCATCGAGAGGTGCCACATTTAAAGAAGACGCAGAAAATAGAGTAATTAATAATTGTTTTAGGTGCGTTTAACATGTTGAAGATCGATTGTGTTTTTTAATGAAATTCTTTCTGAAGTCATAGTTGTGGTTTCTATATACAACTATCTTCATTTAGCTACTGTCGAAAACCGCCTGTATGTGAACTAATATAAATTTTACTATTTCTTAGAAAATTACTGCCTTCTTTTCTTAGACTACTGTTTCTTTCTTACCAATTATCATTTGTTTATATTTGAGCATACACTCTTTAATATATCACTGGGTTCATTTTCAGCCTAATAGATTTTTCAAACATTTAGTATATAGTGTATTTTAGTTAAATTCTTGAGCAATTGAGTACTTTTCATTTAGTAATTTTCATCGTCATTTTGAAAATATAAATGTGTTTTCAATTCGAAATGCATATTTTCAAAAAGCATAGTACAATAAGTGTATCATCTTTATTAAATAGTTTTAGGTGTCTATTTTGACGTTTTTTCAAAGTGAACATTAGCAATTACTGGTCCTGGCTTTATTTTATACCTAACTCCTCTTACCGATATATTATTCTCATTCATTTATCATTGCCTTTGTTACACAACACACGCACGTGCTTTACATATAAATTGTACATAAAATTTAAACCTCCTCCCAGAAAACTCTAACAGACATGATTTATATTCCTATATACAATATGGACCTATGACACTCTCTCATAACATCAATATCTTAGGTACACTTCCTTAGATATAGACATAGCATCACTTACAAAAGATATTCTTTACTATCATTAATTCATTTCCCACACCACATTGAGGAGAATTTTATATTGCGATAAAAAATCTTTTAAAAACTCTCTCAAGTCTTGTTTTCCAACTGCTTATTCTGCCCATGCGCATATACTCAGTACTACATATAACTCACAGTCTGATCAGATAAAGTCTCGCACTACATATAATTCTAAACGTTTACTTTGCACACACAATCTCCTTCCTATAATAAGCACAGACACCAAAGACCACGTAATCATTATATCCTAATACTCGTCTTCTCTTTACGTGTGTCTTAAACTTGAACGTTTTTAATGAAATTTCAATATTTTGTTTTTATATCACAAATATTTCCTTAAGTTGTGAAAACCTGTTTTCAATAAACATGAATCTTTAACTCTATCTACAATTACAGTCCTTTCCTTAAAATTCTATCACCACTTCTCCTTACTAATATAATTTATATTTAGAAACTCTTAAAAAAGTAGATTTTTCTAAATCTTCAACATTTGAAATTATTTATTGATAAATCATCTTAAAATTGATAATTATTAACGGGATATAATTATATCAGCTATTTGAAAAAAGATATATGTGTTTTCATGAAATGCAAATTATCTAAAAAAGCAGAAATAAGAGAATTATATCTATATAAGTATTTAATAGGTGATCTATAAAATTTAGACGTTTATTTTCATGAAATTATCAATATATTTGTTTTTTATATATACCAAATTATTTCAAATGTTGAACAATAGAAGTTATTTTATAAATAAATAAATAATTGAAACAAGATTTCTAAAATTACACTTTTACTTAAATTTCACATTACAAATTATAGAACTCTATTAAAAAGAAATTAACGATATTTTCCTATAATTATTTCAACATTTTGCAAATTAATTTGGTAAATCTTAAAATTGGAGTTTTTTAAATCGGTATTTTAAGCAATTTTAAAAATAATGTTGTTTCATAATTAAGATGCAATTTTTAAAAAAGCAGAAAGAGAATATTATTAATTGTTAGGTAGTCATTAATAATTGACTGTAAATTTTAAATTGAATAATTTATTACAATTATAGATGTTTATATTTTTATAAATTATTAATACAAATATTTTCATTAGTTTTAGAACACGTAGATTGTTTATTTAATAATAAAATTTTAACTTCTTAAAAAATAACGCTTTTTATTATCTTAATATTTCACATTATACAAATTTATGAACTCATTAAAATAGTACTAATTTTTTCCTAATTAATTAACATTTGATAAATTATTGGTAAATCTTTAAATATATTGAGTATTATTTATATATGTTATTAATTCTTCATAACTATTTGAAAAAATAACTGTGTTTCAATTGATACATTTCAATAAAGAAGCAGAATAAGGGATGAATTTATTATAATATAAGTTTAAGGTATGTCTTAATATACTATTTTAATTAATTTTAAAATTGAAATATATTAAAATTATTATTGTTATTTTTATATTACCAATATTAATAATATCATTAAGTTTTTATGTTATTAGATAAATACCTGTTTTTTAAATAAAATAATTTTAACACTCTAAAATTACGCTTTAGAGCTTTATAAAAATTTATCACATAATACAATATTATTTAAGGAAAACTCCTAAAAGTACGATTTTTCCTTAAAATTTCAACATTTGGCATCTTAAAAATGTTTACTAAGAAACTTTATTAAGTATTATTTAACGGTATTTAGCAATAATTATAATGAAAAAAATATAATGTGTTTCATTGAATGATCTATTTCATATAATAAGTCAAGAAAAGCGAGAATTTATATTAATATAGTTTTATAGGGTGTCTTTAAATTATGACGTTTATTTTTAAATGAAATTCAATTAATTTTGTTTATTTAATATACCAAAATTTCATTAGTTGTGAAAAAATACCTGTTTTTAAATAAAATAATTTATAACTTCTATATAAATTATACGTTTATATACCTTTATTCTTAAATTTTCCATTTACAAATTATATGAACTTAACTGTAATATAGTAACGATTTTAATCCTAAATTTTCAAACATTTTGAAAATAATTATTTAGTAAATACTTAATATATATTGAGTTTTTAACAGGTATTATTATATCAGTCATTTATGATAAAAATAATAGTGTTTCCATTAAGAAATGCAATTCAAAAAAATAAGCAGATAATATATGAGATAATGAATTATTAATATTATATAAGTTAATTAATAAAGTATAAGTGTATCTAAAATTGGAATCAGTTTTTAATTTAAATATTAAATTATCATGAAATTGTAATTGTGAGTTGTGGATTCAAGCGGTTTTCATTAGTTATGTGATAAAAATATGTATTTAATTAATAAATAAATAAATTGATAATTAAATTACTTTAGTTGTCCTTAAATTTATATTACATCATAATATCAAATATATATTTATAAACTCTTAAAAGTACGATTTTTCCTTAAATTTTTCATCAGTTGAAATTAATTTGGTATATTTTTTGAGTACAATAGATCTGTACTTTATCGGTATTTTTCAATGAATTTTATGAAAAATAATTGATGTTCATTATTGAAAACTGCAATTTAAAAAAAGCAGATAACAGAGAATTATTATTAAATTGTTTTAGGGTAGTCTTATAACTTGACCGTTATTAAACCAATGATAATAACGTTTCAATAATCTGTTATATATACCGAATAATTCATAAGTTGTGAAAACCTTTATATTTTAATATAAAAAATTTTAAACTATCTCTAAATTAAACGTACTTTTTCTTTAAAATTACACCACCGAGTAAATATTTCAAGAAACTCTTAAAGGATTCAAGTATAAAGTCAGGAAGATTTACTTCATTTTTAATGATTTGGCGTAGATCTTAAAATATACGTTTTACTTAGTATATTTTCAGCAATTTGAATAAATAATAATAGTTTCATGAAATGCAAGATCCGAGATCAAGAATAGTTGAATATATTGACGAACCTAAGCTGTCTAGAAATTGAACGTTTTTAATAAAAGAATATTTCTAATTTTTAGTTTTTTATATACCAAATATATTTCATTAGTTGTGAAAAACCTAATGTTTTATAATAAAAAATTATTAACCTTAATAATAAAATTACTTTTTTGCTTAAATTTTCACATTATAACATATTAAATAAATTTAGATACTAACTAAAAGTACGTATTTTTCTACTAAATTTCATACAATAGCAGTTGTAAAAATTTCTGATACATGCATCTCAAATTAAGTTTTAACGGTATTTTTAGCAATTTGAAAAAAAATTAAAATAGTGTTTTTCATTGAAATGCAAATTTCAAAATGCAGAAAAAGTAGCAGATTATTTATTAATAGTTTTTTAAGGTGTCTTAAATTGACGTTATTTATTGAAATTCTCTAAAGATTTCGATTAAAAAAATAGCGAATAAATCATTAGAAGACAATAAACCTTTAGTTTTTAATAAAAAATTTAACTTCTAAATATATACCCTTTTTCTAAATTTTCACATTATAATAAATTTAGAACTCTTAAAAAGTATCGATTTTACCTAAATATTTTATCAACATTTGAATTATTATTGGTAATATCATTAAAATTGAGTTTTTAACAAGGATTTTCATAGCAATTTGAAATAATATAATGTGTTTCTATATGATAAAATGCAATTCTAAATAAGCAGAAAATAGTAATTTATAAATTAAGTATATAATTTATAGTGGTTGTCTTAAATTGTATCGTATTTATTTAATATTAAAATAATTCAAATTATTATTTTTTGTTAATATATACCAAATATTTCTATTAGTTGTAATGAAAAATTGTTTATATATAAAAAAACCTATTGAAACTTCTAAAAATTAACGTCACTTATTCTTAAATAATTTTCACATATTACAAATTTAGTAACTTCATTATAAAGTACGATATTTTCTAACTTAATTATAAAATTTTACTCACAATAAATCATATTGAAATTTATTTTGTGAGTAATTAATCTAAATTGAGTTTATTAAACGGTTAAATTTCAGCATTTGATAAAAAATAATGTGTTATTTCATATGAAAGCAATAATTTAAATAAAAGCAGAAAAAGAGAAGAATTTTTAATTTGAAGTTTATGGTCTGTCTTAAATTAGCGTTTTTTAATGAAGTTTCAATACATATTATATAATAAACTTTACCGGTACCACATATTTATTCAATTTAGTTGTGAAAACCTGTTTAATAAAAAATTTTTATACAAATTTTAAAATTACGCCTTTTTCTTAAAATTTTCACATTAACAAATATTTTGTTTCTCTTAATAAAATATATATATTTATTTCTCTAAAATTTTCAAACATTTGAAATTATTTTATGTGTATAAATACTCTTGAAAAATATAGTTTTATTTAGTTTTAATTCATGACCTAAATTTGAATTTATAATCGTGTTTCTTGAATAATGCAATTTAAAAAAGTATATATCAGAAAATGTGAATTTATTCACATAGCGTTATCAAGGTGTCTTAAATATTTAGGGACTACGTTATTTTCAAATGAAATTTACATAATTTGTTTTTATATATTACAAAATATATTTTCATAGTATTTTCTAAAATAACCTGTTTTATATAAAATATAAATTTAACTCTCTAAAAATTAACGCTTTTTGCTTAAATTTTTCAACAATTACATAATAAATATTAAGACTCTTAAAGTATCATGAATTTTCCTAAATTATTCAAACATAATTTAGATAATTATTTGGTAATCTTAATAAATAAAGTTTTAATATACTGTAATTTTAATTAGCATTTGTAAAAAAATAATGTGTAAACTACGAAACTAAAACCACTTCTCATAAAATGAGCCAGATAATCAAGGGATCAATACCGAATCATACAGAATCTTTGAGGTTAGTCTTTAAAATTTGAACGTATTTTAATGAAATTTCAATAATATTTTTATTTTATATTACACAAAATAGAGAGTGAGAGAGAGAGGAGAGAGGTACGATATAGTAGAGAGGTGTGAAATGGAGTACCTAGTATTAATAAAAAAGCTATGAATATGTAGTGATATTGTATAGTAATAGTATGTGGTGATTTGAAGGTAAGATTAAATTGAGATCCATGTTATATTACCATTGGTAAATACCTTCAATATTTTTGTTTTTAAAATACAAATATGCAGTCGACCATCCATATCGAGTAAAACCTGTTTAACTATCCGAGGAAAGAGCATGTACCCACTTTCCTAACCACACCACCGTTATCCTACTTTATCTCTTTATATCTTCACATTTAAAACAATAAATATTAAAGATATCCTTTACAAAGTTATCGTCTTTCATTTTTCTTCCTAAATTTCAACATCTTGAAAAATTATTCCCCTGCGTCTTACCAATCTTAAAATTGAGCTTTCTTCTAACTGCCCGTTACTCTCTCTTCAGCCTCATCTTCTAGTATAAAAAATAATGTGTAATATATTCACATAATGATAATTAGCAATTATTAAATAAAAATGCATACAATGAGAGTAATTTATTAATAGTTCAGGTTTATATACTTTAAATTGACAATTTTTATATGATATTTCAATAAATATTTGTTTATTTATTCCTCCTATTACATTACTTCTGTAACGACTTTAATTTTTAATAAAAAATTTTAACTTCTAAAATTACGTACCTTTTCTTTATAAATGTAATAGTATAAAAATTTAATGAATAAACTCTTAATAAATACTGTAAATTTTTTCCTTATATATTCAAACATTAATGAAATTATTTATGGTATAAATATTCATTAATATAAAATATAGAGTTAATTAAACGAGGTATTTTATCAGCATTTGAAAAAATAATGTGTTTCAATTTGAAATACTTTTAATTAACCAGAAAAGTGAATTAATTATAGTTTTAGGTGTCTTAATATGACGTTTTTTAATAGATATTAATTTCTAATTATAAATTGCTTTTATCTCTATAACAGATTTTTGAAGTTGTGATAAAAACCTGTTTTTTAATATAAAAAAATTTTATAATAACCTCTAAAATTACGCTTGTTCTTAAATTTTCATCATTATTTAACTACAATTATAATTATATTTAATATTAATATAATTAAGAACTTAAATAAGTATACTGATTTTTCCTAAATTTTCAATAATGTGTTTCATTTTTTTTATTTATAAATATCTTTAAAAATTAAGTATTTTTATACTGTTATTTTATAATAGATTGAATAATAATAAATTATATGTGTTATCATTGATAATGTACAATTTACAAAAAGCATAGAAAAGCTGAAATTTATTAATAGTTTCAGGGGTCTTAAATTGACACTAGTATTTTATTTTATGAAATTATTTAATATTTTGTTATATTTATAATACTATCCAATATTTTTCATTAATTGTATTTAGAAATACCTTTATTAATTAAATAAAAAATTAACTTCTAAAAATATAACGTTCCTTTATTCTTATAAATTTATTTCACATTACATAATTTAAGAATCTACTTATAAAAGTAATTAATACGATAATTTTTTCCTAAATTTCAACATTTGAAATTAATTTGGTAAATCTAAAATTGAGTTAATTTAAACGGTATTTAATTTCAAGCACTTTGAAAATAATGTGTTATTCATTGAAATGCAATAATTCAAAAAGCCAGTAATAAGAGAAAATTTATTATAATAGTTTATAAAGGTGTCTTAAATTGACGTTTTTAAATGAATAATTTCAATATTTTGTTTTTATAATACCAAATATATCATTATTTGTGAAAAAAATATATGTATTTTAATTAAAAAGGATTGTAAATAACTATCTTAAATAATTTATACCGCTTTATTATTCTTAAATTTTAATCACATACATATATATTAAAGAACTCTATTATAAAGTATACGTATTTTTTCTCTATTTCAACTATTTGAAAATCATATTTGGTAATATCTTTTAATAAAATTGAGTTTTTATATTACTAGTATTAACTTCAGCCATTTGAAATTAATAATCGTTTTAAATTCTTTAAAATGCAATTTCAAAGAGCAAAAAAACACGAAGAATTTATTAATAATTGTTATTATTAGGTGTCTTATAAATTATCGACGTTTATATAATAATGGTAACAATTTCATAATAATGTTATTTATAAATATATCCAAATATTTCATTATAAGGAAGTGAAATACCATGTTATTAATATAAAATTATTATTAATCTTCTAAAATTAAAATATTTTTCTTTAAAAATATTTTACAACTAATTACAATATAAATTGTAGAAATAACTCTTAAAAGTAACGTATTTTTTATCCTAACATTTAATATCATACATTAATTATTGAAAATTATTATTATTATATAACTTAAAAAAATTGAGTTTTTATTGTATTTTCAGCATTTGAAAAAATAAATGTGTTTTCATTGAAATTGCAATTTCAAAAGCAGAAAAGTGAATTTTTATTATATAATATATTTATAGGAGTGTCTTAAATTGACGTTTTTTTAAATGAAATTTCAATGATTGTTTTTATATACCATATACCATATAATTCATTAGTTGTGAAAATCTGTTTAATAAAATAAATTTAACTACTCTAAAAATACAGCTTTTGCCTGATTAATATTTTTCTAATTTACATTAAATATTTAGAACTACTTATATAAAATGACTACGAATTTTATTTTACCTTAAAATTTATCAACATTTGAAATTATTATTTGGTTAAATTTTCAAATTAATAAGTTATTTATTTATTTTAATAATAAATTGGTAAAAAATAAATAATGTGTATTCATTGAAATGACATGATTATCCGAGCAGTCGAACGACAATATTTATCAACGCAGTAATCTTAAAATTAATGAAGAATATTTTATTGATTATTCAAAGATTGTAATTTATTATATCTCAAATTAATTTTCATTAGTTGTGAAAAACCGTTTTAATAAAAAATTTAAAACCTTCTAAAATATTAAATACTGATCCTTTATTTACCTTTAAATAATTCACATTACTAAAATTAATAGAATAACTCTTAAAAGTAACAGTATAATTTTACCTATATAATTTCAAATTTGA
>JABUQX010035071.1:50000-69291 GCA_015478945.1 Trachelipus rathkii
TTTTATAAAAAAAATCATGTAAAAAGATCAGTCGATATGATATGGTGTGAAGGTTGTTTACTCAACGTCGACTTACCATGGTGTTTTAGTTCACGTGCAACATTCGTCGATTGCTTTTGCCATTGCGTAGCAGGTTTTGTACGTCGTATTGCAGCAGCAGCTGCTTCTGTTGACTCAGTACGTCCGACAGCATGGATATGCCACACCATTTAACTTCCAAGATGCTCTGGGGCGGTATTTTCTTCGACACCAGTACTGCCAACGTCCCAATTCACCGGAGATCGTTGAATGCACCGTACTACCAGAACACATACTACAGGACCATGCTATATCCTTTACTTCGTTGTAATGCATGATATTGCTCTCCCACAAACTGCATTGACGGTTACTGATTGCCTACTCGTAATCGATGTACAGGTATTAGACTGACCCTCGCGAAGCCCTGACCTAAACCCCATCGAACACTTTTGGGACTGCCTCAAGAGGGTCCATCGAAGATCTGTGCCCGAAACTTTTACGATCTACGAGCTGGAACTTGCCATGATTGCTGTATGATACAACATACCCTAGGAAGACATCCAGAACTTTATTGAGAGTTAACTTTGACGTATGCAGGCTGTTATTAAAGCCAAAGGCTGTGTTAAGCATTATTAGTTGCACACATATGGGTCGTTAACCCTTAACACCATTGTTGAGACGTCTTACACCAGTTACACTTCTCAGATAGCTAAATGTATATGTATGTTGCAGTCACAAAACAACGTATTATATGGTGTTGCACATTTGTTTATATATCCTCCTTGCTCAAACACAGCGCAATATGGTGTTACTGCACAAACCTTGGTGACAATGGGACATGACGTCATATTTCCTATGTGGTGAGTTAATTTTGAATAGGAGTTTATTTACAACAAAAAAGTATGAACATTCCTTAAAAATTGTAATTTTCTTAACGTCCCCTATTAACGAAAAGTATATATATATATATATATATATATATATATATATATATATTATATATATTTTTTTTTTAAAATATTTCTATATAGTATATATATATATATATAATATATAGATATAATATTATATATAATATATATAATATATATATATATATTTAGATGTTATATATATAGATAAAATATATATTTTTTTTTATCTCCCAAATTTTTAAAAAAATATATATATATATATATATATATATATATATATATATATATATATATATATATATATATATATAATTTTAATTTCGGAAGATTGGCAACATTAAATGAAAGAACAATATTATTATTTTTTATCCAAGCGTATCAACAAGCTTTATATTTTCAGCCATCAACGTTCAGCAGAATACCATAGATGTATCATGCTGCTATCACAGATTTTTGGGTACCATTGAAGTTAAAGTAGTTTTGTTTGAATGGCTCTCCTTCTGCTTCAGTATCAATCTTTTAAAGAAAAATTACATGCTAGTGCAAGATGGCAAATCTCAAGCAATAAAAAATCGTTCAAAACTTTTGAATAAAGAAGAAAAAATAATTTTAAAAGGGAATGGGCAGTTATTTTTTGGTCAGGACCAAGATGCCAATAGAAACAAATTCAATCCGCACAGAAGCTTTTGTGGTGATATTGCCGATTTTCATTTGTTTAAAGGAGATCTTGAAGCACGAGAGATGATTGACTTTACACTCTGCATAAATAAAATTAAGAGAAAGAGTGTCGCTGATTTTGATCACTTTGAGGAGGATTACGAAGCTAATAATATATCTTACGTTTATATGAAAAATATCGACTTTTGTCAGCCTTTAAAATCCTTTTTTAAGTTTTTTACCGAGAGAAAAACTTTTCCTTTAGCTCTGTCTTTTTGCCATTCTGTCGGGGGAAAGCTTTATGTCCCAGAAAATGATATAGAAAACGAACAATTATTCAACTTGACATCCTCTACAAATATGTGTGAACAGACGACTGCTTATTACTACGATTGCATTTGGCTTGGTGTTATTGCAGATGTAAATAATTCGAATTCTTGGTTAAACTATTTAACAATGGAATCCCTCAATTTTACTAGCTTTGCCTCTACAGAAAATAAAGACCCCAGTGATTTTTCCTGCACTACGTTTTATGCTTGTGAGAGCAATTCTCCAATATTTCAAATTGAGTGATGTGAAAGTATTCAGACCTTGACACAAATGCTAATGTCTTTCATAAGTTTTGTGCAACATCAGACACTCCTATCATTTTCATAAAAAACCAAGGATAATCTGATATATCTTATGGATCGTCTTGGAGTAATGGACTTTGAAAATGTTGATACACCTTGTACACAATAATCTATCTCTACTCTTATAAAATCTATCATCTTGCTAATAATTTTATCCTTCTCACACTAACCACCAGATGTATTCGAGTTAAAGATGTGTACGGTTACGAGCTCTCCCAATGTTTTTCACGATCACGCTCGCCACCCTTTTATCAGCCTGTCCCACCCATTTAAGACTCCCAACACAATTATTCTGAAGACCCCACTCACACCCTCCAAAACATCGTTCAGATAATTCCAGATAAATCGCTCTCATTCGCTCCCATTTCAGATTTACCATATGATGCAACAACAAATATTTTAACCTTCTCAAATTTAAATTTAACAATTAGTTTTCTAGAAATCATACAAACAAAACCCACCATGGGTTTGTGCCTCAAATCACTCAGCAGAATCGGAACTCTCATCTTTCCTCCCTCTCATTCCTCTCCACTACAGTATATACATTTTACCCCACACCACTTCCTTTCATCTTTTTTTCAGTCACAGCAAGCATATTAAATTTATCCTTCCTAAATGCACACATCACCACACGCCTTTTCTCCTCGCCATTTATTCAATAAACATTCCCTTTCACGCAGTTTCAGCGATAGATACAAAGTCGTTTTAACGGCAATCACGACAAGGATCCAAAGACATGCATTATAAAGATTTATAGAGGAATAAAAAAGAGGCTTAGCGGAAAACTCAAAACTCAGCTACTTAACTTTATTATCAGTCGCCTCTACGGCAAGCAGAACGTAAGCATTATGGGCATTCCTTCAACTTCATGTAAGATGAGGATGTCCCCGTACTAATTACAAGACTTTCCGTACAAAAGAAGACCTGAAAATATATAAATCCTTAATTAATAACGATAACAATTTTGCGTTAAAAAGATTCAAGCCATTGTAAACAAGTGACAAGTAATTTATCCTATTAAACTATTGTCTGCATTATACATCACTGAATTAGACAAGTTTTAATACACATTATGTATAACTTAATATAAAAATACACAGTAATGAAATTTAATAAATCTATATAGTCGTATGTTTAATTCAGCCTATAATTTATTTTATCAGATATTTTCTGATATTTAAAAATAAGCGAATATTACCATCCCAATATAACATATATTAATATTATATTAGATATTATAATTTATATATATATATATAATCTATATATATATATTATTAATATATCATTATCGTGTGTATATATTAAATATATAGTATTATATATTATATATTATATATTTATTATTCTAAATATATTATATATTATATATGATATAATATCTATAATATATAATATATAAAATATCTTGTCAGCCGTCAGTTATATATGTTTATCCTTATATTTTCTGTAATTTGTTTTTAATGGTGATCTGATCAAGTGGATACAGTAGTCCCTCTTTATTCAATCGCCTCTATTTACCTCCTTCTCTGAATGTCATGAAAAATAAATATTTTTCGAGTAATCGCGGAGGGAAAAACGCGCTACTCACTCAAAGCATCCATTCTAACATCCCAATTTTATAAAAACGGAAAGCAAACATTTGTCCGCATAGGTCTAAGAATCTTAAGAAATGAAGAACAGAAACTCAATTTATCTATAGAAGGGTCTCCGGAGAAATCTTATAAATGCGGAGTTGATTGTGTAACAAACTTACGGGATAACAAATCTGTCCTTCCTCTTTCTTCGTCCACTCTACGAGTGACTAATGCTAAAATAAAATATTCTTAATAATATCCAGTTTCATCCTTATGATTAACAGCTGACAAAAAATTCGGGTCCAATCTTATCGAATGCATGAACTCAATATATATATGATTATTTAGTTTCTACTTATGTAATAAATGCTTTAAATAATTTATATCTTAAAATTTGTGGTACATTATATATATTAATTACATATTTAACATTTCTTAAGAAACAATGTACTTTAATTTCTTAAAGATTATAATAGATAAACGGTGAAATTTCTTAGACTAATAGTGTTTCTATAATGTATAATAATATACAAATAAATAACTAAAAAAAGAAAAAAAATACTGATATATATTATGTTAAATATTATATTATATTAAATATTATATTATATATATATTAATATAGTATATTATTAAATATCTTATATATTAATATATAGATACGTAATATGAGAGTCAAGAAGCGGAATGTAGAAGAGAGTAGATACGATGACGTTAGTAGTCACTAGTCAATTAGTACGTACGCGATCTGAATATTATCGATATTATATATATATCAAATATAGATTACTCACTAGCGAGTACAAAGCGGTAGGATATACAAAATATTTAATTGTACTGCAGATATACACGTATTACCTATTAAATTATGACCCAGATACAGAAACGGTGAATATTAATCATCAAAACACTTTTAAATGTTTTTATACTATTATCTGAATTACGTAACCTCTATTTTTACATAATGCCATTTACTTTCTTTTACAAAGTATATAAAATTAAGAATATACATAATTGGCCGGAGTTATTTTATGCTACTGTCAGGTCCCATTCTCATACACATTCCCTATCCCCACATCTCCCCGAGAACTTTTACATCATCCTTCTTTACCTTCCCCTACACCATTAACCTATATTAATTGTTATATAATTTAAATAGACAAAAATTTAATTTATTAAATACATAATTAAAATGATAATTAAATAATCTAAAAAATTATATATATTTAACGTCCAAATAATTTTTTGGAATAGAAAAGGTAAATTTAATATATCTAAAGCTAAATGAATTAATGTATATTTTATATTATATATTTTTTCTTAAGGTTTAAGGAGAGACTTTTATTTATTATAATATATTTTTTCCTTCTTTTATATCTTGAAATTAATTCTTTTTCTTCTCCGCTTAAGTGTTTTTGTATTATTAACAATTCTTTTATATAATATAGGAAAAGAAGGAAATACGTTTAAAATCCGTGTTTATGAATTGTAAATGTAAGGAAGAGGTAAAAGAGTTGTGAACTAATTGAAAAAGTAGAGAGTAATAATAAAAATTGATGTTTGTATTGTGGCATGGCTACTACTATATATACTCACTACTACTAACTACTACTAAACATACTTACTCACACTACTAATATATTAACTACTTAACTAGTCTACTACTATCAACTTACTACTACTTTACTATTACTACTACTACTACACTACATGTAACTATAAATATATTAAAATAACCAAAAATATATATAATAATATAATTAATAATTAAAATTAATAATAATTAATATTAATATAATATACAATAATAATTACATAATAATAATAATAATAAAAATTAATAATTAAATATAATATTAAGATAATAAAAAATATATAAATAATAATAATATATTAATTAATAAATAATAACAATAAATAATAATTTTAATATAAAGATACATAATAATAATAAAAATAATAATTAATATAATAATAATAATAACTAAATAATAATAATATGATAATAATTAATAATAATAAATCTATACAAATAATTAATAATAATAATAATGAATAATAATAATTCTAATATATAATTAAATAATTAAATTAAATAATTCAATTAATAATTCAGGAGATATTTAATATCTATCCACTTCTCCAAACTATTCTACCTTGGGCAACTCTAGATTTATTCTTCCCACTCCACCTACTATAATACAAAATACCTATTCTTTCACTAGAATAGATAATAAGTAATAATAAATATAATCAAAATATGTAATTAATATATAATAAATTAATAAATAATAATAAAAATAAAATAATAATAATAATTAATTAATATATATGAGCGTATATATATATAAATAATACATATAAACTAATAAATTAGAGTGAAGTGTCAATTCAATTCATTCCAGAACAATTTAGTGGCAGTACAGTCACGTTACATAACTCACATATTTCATTACCAGGACCACTAAGAGTTCCACAAACCACCATAGTAAAATGAACAAAATTTTTATATTATACCTTGGTGTTTGTTATTTTGTTTTATACATTATTCATATTTACACATTGTCCTAACATACATTTCAATCCATTATATAATTAAAACCATAAATTATTATTATCCTAGTATGTTAAATGGGCTCTACCTTAATTGCCACACAGAGTATATTATTTATAGTCCTTTGATAATCCCGAATACCATCATAATAATATATTGAAAAGCTATAAATAATTAAAACCATAATAATTAATATATAATAAAATAATAATAATAATAATTAAACAAAATTAAAATAATATAAATATATAAATAATAATAATATATAATAATTACATAATAAATATAAAAAATCATTAAAATTAATAATAATAATTAATAATAATTAATAATATACTAATTAATAATTAATAATATAATATATAATAATTAATTAATGTAATCAATAATAATAATAAATAATAATAATTAAAAAGAAAAATAAAAATTTAATAATAACATATACTCTTAATAATTATTATATAATAATTTAAAAATTAACATTAAATTTAAATACTAAATAAGAATTATATAATAATTAATTAAATAATAATAATAATAATAATAATAATAATAATAAATAAATATATAATAGTATAATAAATAATATATAATAACTAATAAAAGTAATAAACAATCTACTAACTAGTACCACTACAACTACTGATACTACTTTCTACTACTACTGACTACTACTTAATATTACATTACTAACTAACTATAAACATAATAATTAATCCATAATATACTAATAATAATATCATAAATTCTATATAAATAAAATAATAATCAATAATTAAAATAAGTAACTAATTAATATAATAATAATAATTAGATAATAATTATATAATAAATAATATATTAATAAAATACTAAAATAACAAATAAATTATAAATATTAAAATAATAAAGTTTATAAACAGTAAATTAATTATAAATTAATAATCATTTATATAATTAATAGCTAATCATAATTAAAAATATAATTAATAATTAAATAATAATAATTAATAATACAATAATAAATCAAATAATATATATTTAAATAATTAAATTAAATTAAATTAATAATAATCTAATAATACTAATAATAATAATAATCAATAATTAAAATACAATGATTTAATACATGTGAAATAATTGCTGTGATAATTAAATAATATAATAATGGCGAGATAATAAAATTGAAATAATAATATAATAAAATATAATAATGTTAAATAATAATAATATAATAAATTAAAATAATTATAATATTATAAAAAAATTAATAATAATAACAGAAGGAATAATTAATCAATCAATCAAAAAAAATTTTATTCAATACATAGAAAATACAATTTAGTTGTCATCAACAACAAATATGACAAAAATTTTTATATCGATATCTTCTTAACACTATTCTAACAATTTGTCAATACATTACTCCATTATAATAACAAAATTAATTTCCCTAGTATGTCTGAAATGGGTCTACTAATTGCCACACAATGTTGTTTATTGTGCCGTTTAAAACCCAAAATGCACTTATTAACCATAATTTTTAAGCTCAAACAAAACCATTAATAATAATTATAATAATTAAAATAAGAATTATAAAATCATTGAATATAAATAATAAAATTTCATGATATATTTAATTAACTAATATATAATTTATAAAATAATAATAATATAATAATCAATAAAAAATAATAATAATAAATAATAGTAATAATAATTTATAAATAAATATAATAATAATAATCAATAATATATATATAAATTATTTTTATAGAAAACTGATAAAAATTAATATAAATAATAATAATTAAATAATTTTGATTTCTTAAGAATTATTTTTGATAGGAATAACTGGTAAAAATTTACAATAATAATAATAATTATATAATTAAATAATAATACCAATTACAATTATGCAAAACATAAATAAAAACAGTAATCAATAATAATAATAATTAATAAATAATAATTAATATAATCTTCAAAATAAAGAAAAATTATACGAATATATGAAAGTGTAAAGATTAAATGATTTGGATAATAATCTTAAATGAAATTATTTTTGATAAAAATGATAAAAATAATACATATATATAATTTTCAATTATAATTATATAAATATAATAATTTTTAAGCATATGACCTAACTACACCGAAGTACTAGAGAACAGAGACTCTGTGAACGATTCGTAGTATAGAAGAAAGGGAAATACTGCGGTCAAATTATACCCAGACAACGATTTGTAAACAGAGTCGAGATGGAGTAAGGACTCCGCAGTTCGAGAGGCCCCTGTATAGCATTGAACTCCATCGCGAGCGTCTGCGGGCCAAAAAATTTTGTTACTGATCGTTCTTAATTTACATTGCTATAAGTATAACTTATATAATACTATATTTATATATATAATATAATATATATATATATATTAATATATATATATAAAATATATATAGAAAAGAGAAAAAAAAAGGAGATGGAGAGAGAGAGATATATATCTTGAAATATTATATTGAATTATATTATAATATATATATATATATATAAGCTATTACTAATATATATATTAATATATATTACTATATATAAATATATAAATATAATCATAATATATTATAAATATATTATATATAGTAATATATATAATTATATATATTTATATATTATTATACATATATATAAATATTAATAATATAGTATATACTATATATATTATATATATATATATATATTTATATTTATATATATTATTTATATATATATATATTATTACTATATATATATACTCGCAATGACTCTCGGAGCGAATAGCGGCATCATTTTCTAGTCTGATCATCCTCTTAATTTATTCTATCATATTATATATAATATTATTATATTATATAATAATATAATAATATTTTTTATATAATAATAATATATAATTTTTATAATATTCTATAATATATATCTTGATATTATTTTATTATTATACTTTTTATTATAATATATGATATATAATATATTAAAATATATATATATATATATATATCAATTAATATATATATAATATTATATATAATATAGTATATATATTAATAAATATGGATATTAATTATAATATTATAATAAATATACTTAAGAATTATACTAATTATTAATTTAAATATAATATATATATAATATTATATATATTATATTAGGTATATATTTATATATATTATATAATAGATAATATAATTATGGGTTATATTATTATTACATACTATATATATATATAATATATATAATAATATATATATATACTATATATATAATAATATATATATATATATATATTATATATATTACATTATATATATATATTTATTAAATATATAATTTATATATATATTATATTACTATATATTATATATATATATAATATATATATAATATATTATATATTAAATATTTATTTATATATATATATAGTATCTATATAATATAATATTTATATGTATATATATATAATATAAAATATATATATATATTATTAATATATATATATATAATATATATATATTATATATATATTATATATATATATAATTATATATATATTATAATATATATATATATGTATATACTAATTATTATATATAAATTATATATATATATATATACTATTATATACATAATATATATATATCTATATATATGGGTTATATATATAATATAAATATATGTATATTATATATATTATATTATATATATAATATATATATATATAATAAGTATTAAATAATAAAATTTTTAATATATATTTAAAATAAAATAAATATTATAAAAATAAAAAAAATAAAATTATACTATATATATATGATATATAATATATGTATATATAAGATATATAATATTATATATATATATCATATAATACTATATATATATATATTTATAATATATATATATAATTAATATATATAGATATTATTATATATATAATATAATATATATATTATATATATAATAGTGATATATATATATATATATATATATATATAGTAGGTTATATATATGAAAGAGATACTATATATATAATATATATTATATATTTATATATATATTATAAATATATATTATATGTTCTATATTATTAAGATATATAATATGTATATATATATATACTATATTTAATATATATATATATATATATATATATATTATTTATATATATATATATATATTATTATATGACTCACCGTACGAATAGGTGGGCATCATTTTCTCTGCATCGACTTCTTAAATTGATGCTATATAGTAATATATTATATATATATATATATATATGATAAAAATATATATATATAATATATATTATATTATATATTATATATTATATATAATATTATATATAATATATATTATAATTTATATTTAATATTAATATTTATATATATATATATTATTTATATATAATAATATTTTATATTATTTATCTATATATATATATATATATTATATATTTATATATATATAAATATATATATATATATATATATATATATATATATATTATAATATTATATATATAATATATATTATAATATATTATTATATATATTTATCATTATATATTTTTATTTAGATTAATCAACTTGTTTAATGGCGAATAAATCAGTAATTGACAAATCTTTGCCGCGTAGAGTCTTACGAGTTAGTATGGTGTGTGAGGGAGTACAAATAGGTATGTCAACTATGAAATAGGTACTGTGGGACGTAATGAAGGATGATTCTATAAAGTCGGAACGAGCTCATGAGATAGCACACTCACTTTAGACCTTTACTAGTTCTTTGTTATGATAAGTAAGGATCTTTTTTGGCCATAGTGTATCGTCACGAGGGGTATTTGTAAAGTGTATCATTCCGAGTAAATATAAATCTGCAGCCAGTAGTAATAACATCACTATGTATATTGATTATAGCTATTATTGTCTAAAATCGATAATGCAGACATCTCACTCACAGGGGCAGCTAGATGCTTAGATCCATAACTCTTATATGGATCATTTGAAGTAATAAGAAAAGCACAAGCAGCTATCTATGGTGTACTTACCAAGCGTGAAAGCTCAGATAGGATAGATAACATCACGGATCAAAATAATATGGAAATCCTAACTAGATGTATGTCTTTAATTTTAGAGAAGTATATTATAGTGACGTAATTACAGCTGATGTTTAGAAATCGAGATGCTGCCCTATTGATGATATGTAAGTAATAGCTGGATATTTAGACTTGAATGCATCATTAAGAGCTATTGGAGCGAATGAATATAGTTACGGGGGGGGACGACACGTAAAAATATAATTCGACTCTATGGATCAATAGATATCCATGACTCAACCGAGGTACGAGGTTTAACCGAGAGGAGAGAGTAGCGTGGAGCTGGGCTTCTACTATGATACACGAATCGAAATAATCTAGATAGGAGTGATAGAGGAGTAATCAAATTAGGTATTATTAGTAGTATATATATAATAATTTAAATTTGAAAATTAAGTAAATATTATGTAATGGGTTCTTTAGTGAAACAGTGTGGATCGGCCTGTGTGAAGAGACTATTGTTGACATAGTATATTCGTGTGATAGAAGAACTGATGCGAACTCATCAATACACTCATGATATATATCTAGGTCAAATTCGTCAGAGTAATCATCACGCTGAACATAGTGCATTTACCATGCTAGAGATGAGAACTACACCTTGAGTGGGTTAACTGTTGTGGATGTATGGAACATAATACTCGTTGTATGTAAGTGTGTCCGGGACGGAAACCGAGATATTAATGTATCCTCTGATTGAAGTAGCCAACACATCGGTAATGTTACTAGCACGGTACTAAGACGAGATACTGTGTCCTCTAAATAGATACGTTGACGAGAGTGTGACGCATCGAGATCGTAGGGTAACAACTACGACGACTGCTCAGCTCCTCTGGGAACTAAGATTTCAGAGGTAAATATGGGTTTCCTTTAGCAATACGTGTCCTTGATGTACCTCTGGAGTATGCCTCTCAGTATTAGGAACCATTTGAAATATACAATATAATTTGTTGAGTTATTGCACAAATATCTTTGAATATCTAATATTGTCCGGTTAATTACCCCGTGTTGCCCCTGACCCGAGTGTTAGCGGGGAGGCTCGTCGGAGGTTAGGTGTGTCCAAGACACGCTTCCTCCTCTTGGAAGCTAAGCTTTCAGAGGTAAAATGATGGTTTCCTTTTAGCAATTCGTGGTCTGAGGTAAACTCTGGATACCAATCTCAAGTAATTAGGTATTTGATAATTATTCAAATAATTCTGTGTTGCGTTTATCCACAAATATCTTTGAATATATATATATATATATATATATATATATATATATATATTATATATAAAAAATAATATATATATATATATATATTTATTTATTCTATATATATATATATATATATATATATATATATATATATATATATATCTTGAATATATATATTATATATTTATATATATAATATATAATATATATATATATAGTATTATATATATTATACTATATATTATTATATATTATACTATATATATATATTTTTAGAATATAATATATTATATATATATACTATATATTATATATATATATATATATTTATATATATATCTTTTAATATATATATATATATATATATATATTAAAGAAAAACTAAGTCCTACATTAACTATCTTTCATTTTCTAGCTTCATAGTATCATTCTCATTTCTAGAATTCATACTTTTTGATGCAAAATTGTTGGTAAGACATATAATTGCTATATGATAAATTCTGAAATCTTGAAATATAAAATGTGAATTTGATGCTACAAATGATTTGGCAAACTGTAATACCTCTGATTATCTTTTCATTACTCTTAGATTTACTTTACAACTGTTTGGCTGTTCTGAGTTATTTTAGGAGATCCCAGAATCTTCCTTAGGTTAATCAGCTCACATAAACTCCTACAAATAACGTACCCTTTTAGAGATAAGTACCATAATAAAAGCATATTTTATTATATTGTATCAATGTGTCATACAAAAAAAAAAGAAAACCTATCAAAATAGTCTTGTCTGACAATTCAATCATTATTCATATTTTAGGACTGAGATCCGGGACCTGTTAATGTACCTTTGTGAAGTTAGGAACAGATATGCATCTGGGCCACTTTATAAATCCATCTGTACATTTTTTAAGAAGTTACCATTTCCTAACTTACCCCTTCTTTTTTAATATCATGAAGGTAACCTATTATCTTAAACTTGTAAAATAAAAAGAAAAAATAATAATATTAGAAAACATTCTTTGGAGATAAAAGTTACATGTAAATATAATCAAAGTTTTGAGCATAGAAACAAAATTCTTATTCTAGAGTAAAAAATGTATTTGTGAATTTTCACTTAAATGCTAGGATTTTCTAGTGGTACATAGAAAAAATTTGTGTGACAGTGTAAATAAGAAACTATTAATGAATTAACAAAGGATAAGATTAACTAATACTTTGTGATAAATATAAACAATATTTATTATTGTATATAATACTATTAATAGATGTACATATTTTATATCTTTAAAAAAAAATTTATAACCGTTTTGTTGGAACAAAGCTGACGATAAACTTCTTAATTGCTTAAACAGTTATGTTGGAGCAAGGCTGATGATAATTCTTTAATATGGTATATATTTTTGGGGGGTTATTATTGGATGTAATGATCATTGCATATTATGTTTTGGAATAAATTAATTTTTAAGTTAGCTTTAGTGTTTAAAAAAATTTGCCATAAATATTATGTATAAGAATATTAAAAACTTAAATAATTATCTAAAAAAAAATACATAAAATCCTTATGTATCCTTTATCCCTGCCACCCTAAATCATAATATTCAACCATCTTCATTTGATTTTTTATGTTTCAAAATTTCTGTCCTGCTTGATATATCTAAAAACAAGAACACTAAAGGTTATAACTCTTTTAATTAAACAGGTAATTTATTGCTTCATCATTTATTTTTTTACCCATATTATGCTTTGTTTAATGTTCCTTACCTGCATCCACTAATTCTCTTTAGGTATTTTTTTTTGCATGATCTATTGGAGCACGTCCTGCTTGTTGTATGCATGATCGCAAAGAGGTTTTTCCCAACTATTTTCTGTTTTCCCTTTCTCATCGATCCATCAAGAGAGGAAATGGTGTAGTGGCGAGCGGTGGAAGAACAACGTCTTTCGACAATCTACCTCTTTGGGCCTAATGAGTACCCAAGTTCTTATATTTAATTACAAATATTGTTTATTTACAATTTTGTAATGGTAGCAGAGCGTAGTTGCCAAAACTGCTACTCGTTAAAACCTTTTCTTCTCTTTTTCTACTCTTGGTTTTTCTTACTTTTGTTCACAGTTTACCCTTCCGTCCTTCCCTTATCCATTCTTTTGATCTTCAAACGGTTCATATTCTTGCTTTTTTCTTCAAAACATAAAATAAATAATGTCTGGTACAGACATCAAAATAACAACTGGGGAGCCAAATGAAAAGGGGGAGCTCACCTTGAATAATAGCTCGAATCACGAACTTTCGCCACGAACAACTGAGACTGAGTTTTTGGAATTGCTGGAATCTATCACCACGAACCCTTAAAGCTTAGCACCTATTGCGCCCATTACTCACGTAACAGCTGAAATTTCGGGTGTGCTGGCCACTCTACCAGAACATTCGACATTTTCGATCACGTTCACGCTGAAAAACATGGCTCCAATAACTTCCATCGTCAGCGATTTCACTGGCAACCGGATTACTGACCAACTTTCACAACAACTTTCATAGTCTTCTCAACTTATAGAATCATCTATATCAGCTGCCAGCCTATCAATTGAACCCTCCACCTGCTCATGCATCCCAACATATACCACCACCACAAAGTGCAACCGATCCAACGGCTCAACAGGGTTCAGATCAAACACCCATTGGGGATTTCCAATGTTGAGAGCCATCTAGTTACGGAATCAGAAAATAATAATGGCGTTAGGGACAGGGTCTAATTATTGCTTCGGGCTGAGCCTAATAAAATGGACATAAAATTCGTAAGTTTTAGCCGATTTTGACCAAATAAACACCAACCTTTAGCTTTTTCTGTCTTCTAAAACGTCGTTTTTCCAGTTTTTATGTGTCTGTAGTCATTGTTTTGGTATTTTCAATTTTTGAAAATCTATGTTTTTGACATTTCTCAAAACTCCTTCAATTTTTTTTCGAAATGACTTCAAACTTGAAATATACAAAGATTGGACTATTATTTAAAAAGTGTATGAGCGGAATTTTGATATTTGACCCCATATCTGAGCATTGGTCGATTTTCAAAATTTACTATTTTTGAGTTTTCAAATTGAAAAAGTGAGATATTTTTTTCTGTTTATCCGATCTGCATGAAATTTTCAGGAAAATTGTAGTCAGGGGAGATGCACAGTTTTTATTTAGATAACTTCTTTTTATATGCAATAGTTTTGGATTTGATCTTGGAACAAATTTTCAAAAAAAATTTGGGGGGGAAATTTTTAAAAATTTTTCTTTTGAGTATACAGAAAAATTATTTACGTAAAAAAGATGTAAGTAAACTGGATTTAGGAACTGGAAAAAGATAAAAGAAAAATGTGAAAAACATCAGTGTTCAACCGTTCATTTAATGGGTTCATCTCAACTGTCTGGGTGGAATCTACGAAATGACAGAGAGACGCCGTTACACAATGGGTTCTGTATCTAACGAGGAAATAAAAAGAAATCAATAATATTTCAAAAGGGTAGCAAACATTGTGTTATGCCTTGGACGTCCTGGAATCCCTTTTAGAGGTCATTCAGAAATAGTTTATTCGGAAAACAAAGGAAACTTTCCAGAAATCTGCGACCTGCTTGCCAATTATAACAGTAACTTTATTTCTTTGTACATTCGTTACTTTAACTTAACAAGTTATTCAATTTTGAATGAAATAATCGATATCACCGTTAAACTCGTGGGCGAAATGTTTGGAATGAAATAAAAAGTGTGAAATATTTTCATCATTTATGACGAAGCGCGATGTTATAAGGAGCATGTGTTTTCTATGTGTTTTCAGTACGTAATTTTATTAGGTATCGTAGAACGATTTATGGCTAGTTGTTCCTAAGAACGATCATCTAAGAAAATAGATTCAATTATCATTTTCTAGAACAACTAAATTTAAGTGTTCTGCTAGTTGGTCGGTCGTATGATGGAGCCAGTGTGATGTCCGGAAAGAAGGGCGGCGTTCAGAAAAGAATCAGCTATTTACATCTATACGCCGTGTATGTTCACGGCATGGCACATAAAGTAAGCCTGGCAAGAGGCGATGCTTGTAAAGATTTGAGATAGACCAAATATTTCTCTAATGTGTTGGAACTTCTCTACTTCGTCTTCTCACCAACGACTTCAAGAATTCCAGAAGAAAGCAGATAATAGCCAAAGACTGTAGAGCTTGTCCAGACCAGATAGCCTTCTAATTATTTAGGTGTCAGCTTTAAACGTTGTTGTAAGTTAATTAAATTTTGTGGATATTTGCCGAAGAGTTACCAGAAAACAAATAACGACAAATGAGCCATTGGCCAAAGAACTATATCACTTTTCTAATTCGAATTTGCTAGAATTTTTATTTTTAGAGACATCTTGTTTTACAGCGTGCTGATCAGGATAATAAGCAAAAGATAATTGATCGGGGAGGCGGGGGAGCTCATTGTTGAAGTTATCAACACTTTAGAAAGTAAACGAACTTAAGCTCAGTTTTTTGCCGTTTGGGACTCTGCTGTATGCAGTTCGCAGAAAATCATTGAAATTTGAATTGGACTCTTCAAACATCTTCTATATATATATTATTTTTATATATAATATATATATTATATATTATATATATATTTATAATATAGTATATATATATATATAATATATAATAAATATATATAATATATATAATATATAATATTATTATACTTATCATATATACTATATATAAAAATTATATATATATAATATATAATATACTATATAATATATAATATATCTTAGTATATATATATAAATAATATATATATATATATATTATATATATATATATTATTGAGTACTATATATATTTATAATATATATAATATAATATATATTATATATATATATATATATTATATATATAATTTATATATTATATATATATAATATTATATATATATATATATATATATATTAATTATTATATATATATCATATATAGCTATATTATTCAGGCATGGGTTTCAGTACAAGTACTTGTACCTTCATCTTGTACTTATATACATTTTTGGAGTACCTTGTACTTATACTTGTACTTGCAGTTTCTACAACCACTGTACTGTGTATTGTACTTGACTTGAGCCTTTGTACTTGGTAGCGAATGTGGTATTGCAATTACTTTTTGACATTTTTAACTTGCCAGATATTTTTATTTTCGTTTTTATAAGGTTTGATTTTACTTCATATTATTCTTTTAATTAATATACGGAGAAATGCTGTATGAATATATAGTATGTCATTATATATATATATATATATATATATATATTATAATATATATATATATATTATTTATTTATATACTATATCATATATATATATATATATATCATAGTTCAGTTGTCACCACATCACAGCAGAGCCCTGAACTTAGGGAGGGGGTTGTTTACATGGCTAAAATTTCATCCGCTAGCGCAAATTACGCAGATGAGCCCAGACTGCAGGCTTTAAAAAGTGATCGGAGATTAATCGAATTCCAGTCAGGAACACAGAAATGGAGAGAAATTACAAACAGATGTGGCATGAAAGAAGGAAGCACCGCAAGGGTGAACTAGCATGGAGTTACCTACATCAACACAAACGTCACGGAAAGAACAGCACGCCCTTGTGCGTACGAGCGTAATTTTAGAAATTGAAATTTGCAATGATGAAAGATAGACGATAAGGAAAAACTATGTTTTATTGCATCGTTCCTATTATGTCAAGGTTTGTTTTTGCAACATATTTTATATTGATTTTCAATGAGTATGAAGTTCATCTTATATTGTAGAAGTATTTAACATAAACAAAAAGAATGGTTTATGTATTCTTTTGTATTTTAAACTGAATGATTCGTTGTTGAGTTAATTGATATGAGTCACTTGAAATTTGAGTCATTGATCTAATTTCTTAGAGTACGTGAGGTTGATAAGTATGCCATTCATTGTCTTAAGTCATTCAAACCAGCAATTTCAGTTCTACTGAAACAACTACTGATCCGTTATTCCAAATGAATCAACATTCGAAGAGCAGTTTTATGATAGAAGAAACCGGTTGTCATATTCATTTTCTTCTGTTCACAAAAAGTCTCCAAAGAGATCTCAGACTGCTGCAGCTCTGCTCTTTTGACTCCAGGTAAGAGGTTTCACATTTCATTCATACATCGTTTCTTGTCCGAGAAAATGCCTTAAGTTTGACATACTCGACAATTCTAGAGTTTGTTTTTCAAAGAGAGCCGTTCTTCTGATAGTATTCGGAGCGTTATTTTGTTCGCTGTGACATTGCAGCACCAGTCCCAAGAAATGTTAATATTTTATGCTTGCTGATAATTTTGTATTGCAATTACTATTTATCTTTGCAAGAAATTTCCAAGCAATATTAATAGGCAGATACTCAGAGGAACAACTGAAATAAAAAAGGACCTTGATCTCAATACTTTTAATTTTCTATGCTTAAGAGGTCTCTAATCCTCTTTCATCGGGATGGTTGAATAGGCAATTTGGCGTTCTATAATTTTGCTTATTCTTTACGGTTTCATATTAATACCGACTTGCTGATCAAATCTCAAGGAATCCTACTGTCAGAATTACAGTTTGTGTCTTACATTAAATATTTAAAGGCCCCGT